>ML327433.1:7238-29701 GCA_005239505.1 Nicotiana paniculata
CTCTAGGTCGTTGATCTTGATCCCTTCTGGATCTAGATGAGGACGAGCCCGCATCTCTGCTTGGTGGTCCATAATCTGACCTGGTGTTTTCGAACCTGGGACGAGTTTCACGTCCTGATGGTCCCAAGTAAGGATCGTACCTGATTTTACCTGATCTCCTGTCTAATTCTGAATGTCTGGATCTGGTATAATCTTCCTCTTTCGGATGAGCAATGGTATCTTCTTCTATTCGAAGTTTAGTACTATACTTGTTATAAACATCGTTCCACGTTGTAGCTGGGAATTCTCTCAAGCTTTCCTTGAGTCTTATCGTGGCTTCTGAGCTTTTGTCATTTAGGTTACTTGCGAATTCCATGGCTTCCCAATTATCAGACACCTTTGGTAGTTGCATTCTTTCTCGTTGAAACCTGTCTACAAATTCACGAAGTAGTTCCGTGTCTCCTTGTTTTATTTTAAAGATGTCCTCCATCCTTTTCTCAACTTTTTGTGCACCGAAGTGTGCCTTTATGAAAGAATCTGCAGCTTAGCAAAATAATCAATAGAGTTTTCAGGGAGAAGAGAATACCAGGTTAGCGCCCCTTTGGTAAGTGTTTCTCCAAAATTTTTAACTAGTTACGACTTAATTTCTTGTTTTGTTAAGTCTTTGCCCTTCACTCAGGTGGTAAAAGCAGTTACATGGTCGCGTGGGTCGGTTGTCCCGTCATATTTAGGTACGCCAGGCATTTTAAACTTCTTTGGAATGGGTACGGGTGCTGCGCTTGGTTTCCAAGGTTGTTGAGAATATCTATCAATGTCAATGCCTTTGATAACAGGTGGTACTCCAGGAATTTGTTCGATTCGATCATTTTGTTCCTTCACCTGTTTCTGAAAAGTTAGTAATAAAGTCTGTAATTCAGAGTTATTAGACATACCTGGTCTCGCTTAGAGAGATTCATTAGGAGTATCTCCCCTTGCTGAGTTTGCCAACCCAGATTGAGGATTTTCCATGGTGATGGTATTATTGGGGGCTGGTGTCGGTAGTGCAGGTAACGCTGCCGGTAATCCCCTCGCAAATTCTTGCAAAGCTTGGCTCACATACTCTGCAATCATTTGCTCTACCCGATCTTGTTCCACTGTTTGATAATTATTATCATTGTTGTTATTGGATATTTCTGGGGATTGTTCCCTTGAACCACGTGGGGATCCTGAAGGCAATTGAGCTAGGGTTCCATTCCTTTGTTGGTTGTTGTCATTGGAGTTCGACATAGTTCAAAGGATATCGCTTGAAAAGCAAACAAAGATTATCAGATTCCCGGTAACAGAACCAATTTGTTTAACCGAAGAATTGGATTCTTTGCCCAAAGCTATTTGAAGAAGAATACGGGTTTCTGATAACCAAAGAATAAGATTATAATTGTAGGCAAACTTGTAAATGGAAAGCAGTAAGATGCACAAAAAGTAAGTATATTGCAATAGTAGTTCAAATATTTTTTCTCCCCCTTTACATGTTATATTTTTCTCCTTTATATAGGGAATTTCTTAACATAACGTCTACCTTTTTTGGTGATTGAGAATTAATGACTAATAATGACTCTAATGTAACGGTACAATGAATCAACCGTAACTGTTGAGTGAATGTTGTGTAACGTATGGATCTCTAATTTGAAAATCTCTGAATCTACCCTTTATTCTGTCCAAATACACTTTTGACAGTGTCTATTCATCTTCTCAATCAGGTTGAGACTGTCGTAGCTAATTAACCCATGGATGTGATTTTCCCTGCCTCTTTGCCTCGTACATCTTCTTAGAGTCCTGTTCAGTTGTCGTGTCTTCATTGCTCCACGTAGATTACTGAGTCATCAAGATTTATTACACGTGTGAAGCTCTTTTTTTATCAATACACTCACGAGTCTAACCATATCAAATTTGTTAAAATCCGACATTATATCGCCATTCAAATCCCCAAAATTAACTCTCTAATTCCCTAGCCTCAAACCCCCAAACATCACCTCAAAAACTCACCAACTAGGTGTAAAATCAGTGGGGAAAGGTAATCATTGAAGAAAAATAGACACAGGGATCTTACCTCAAGAATTCCTCTTGAAAATCCCTCTCAAAATCTCCAAAATCCGAGCTCAAAATGTTAAAATGAAGCTTAAATCGCGAACCCTTGCTTTTATTTGTACTGCCCAGTCATTCCACTTCTATAGACACTTAGTCGCTTCTGCGGCACCCCTTCTCCGGCCCGTCCTCCGCATATATGGAACTCACTTATGTGACAACCGCTTCTGCGGTCCAAATCCCGCTTCTGCGGGTGCGCATTTGTGTGAAACATCCATTTCTATGGACTAGTGACTCCCAAGCCAAATTCTGCCTTTGCGATCCTCCACGCACAGGCGCGAGTCCGCACCTGCAGAATTGCTTCCGCATCTACGCTCCACAGTCTACCAGCCCAATCTCTGGTTTTGCACATCCCAGCTCGCACCTGCGACCAATGTTTCGCAGGTGCGATTGCACCAAAAGGCCTCAGCTTCAACAGTCTTCCAAACTCAAAAATCGATCCGTTAACCATCCGAAATTAACCCCAGGCCCCCAGGAACTCAACCGAACATACCAACAAGTCCTAAAACCTCATAAGAACTTAGTCAAACATTCAAATCACCTCAAACACCATCAAAAACACGAATCACACTCCAATTCAAGCCTAATAAACTTTGAAACTTCCAAATTCTACAAACGATGCCAAAACCTATCAAACCACGCCCTCACATTTTGCACACAAGTCACAAATGACACTATGAACTGACTACAACTTCCTGAAATCCAATCCAACCCCGACATCAAAAAGTCCACCCCCGGTCAAACTTACAAAATTTCAACTTTCACTATTTCAAGCCTAATTCTACTACAGACCTCCAAATCACAATCCGAACACACTCCTAAGTCTAAAATAACTCAACGGAGCTAACATAATCATCAAAACTTAAATCCGGGGTCGTTTACACATAAGTCAATATCCGGTCAACTTTTCCAACTTAAGCTTTCCATTATGAGACTAAGTGTCTCAATTCATTCCGAAATCCTTCCGAACCCGAACCAACTACCCTGAGAAGTCATAAAACAACAGTAAATCACAAAGTAAGCAGAAAACAGGGTAACGAGGATACAACTTTCGAAACGACTGGCCGAGTCATTACACCATCTTTGTTTTTATCATTAACTTAGTGATTTGAATGGGAGAAAATGGGATTTTTTGTAAACCCTTTCAAAAATGTAAAATGAGGATTTGAAGGCCGATTTGATGTCTAAATTTGATAATTTTGGTATGGCTACTCATATCGGAATGGGTATTCAAATTTTGTGACTTTTGTTGGGTTCCGAGGTACGGGCCCGGGGTTGACGTTTTGGGTTGATTTTTTAGTTTTTCTTTAAAAATCGAAAGCTTTATTATTCAGAATTTCTTCCTATGACTTTTATTTATGATATTAAGTTATTTTGGCTAGATTTGAGCCGTCTGGAGGTTGTTTCACACGAGAGGGTCATTTGAGAGTATCGGTTTAGGTTCTTCGAGGTAAGTGTCTCGCCTAACTTTGTGTGGGGAAAACTACCCCTTAGGATTCGAGTTGATTCTGCTATTTATGTCACATGAAAGTTGTGTACGTAACATGACGAATGGGTACACGGGCTATATGTGGTATTTGACCAGTTTAGGTTATCTAGACTCTTTCCATGTATTTAATTGAATTGTCTTGACGTGTTATGTCTCTCATTGGTAATCTGATCTTACATGCTTTATTTGACATTGTTAGCACTTATTGTACCTCTTACTTGTCATTTTGCCCTTACATGCTTTAGTTCAAGTAATTTCCTTTCTTATTGTCTTTCTACCTTTTAATTGTTGAGTCCCTTCCATGACTTCGTACCTATTTGCTACTTGTCATAATTGTTGTACTTGCACCCCTTAGTTGTCACGTGTTTTACCTGTCCTGTCACTTTGTAACATTTGTTGCACTCCTTTGATTATTAAGTGGTTCCTTTATTGTTGTGTACTCATACCCTTTGATTGTAGAAATTTATGTAAATTGAATTATTGGATTGTTGTTGTTAATTTAAATTGTTTGTGGATCAGGTTGCATGCTGCAACATCTGAAATAAGGGAGGATTGTGATATGATGATACAGTGGGATCAGGTTGCATGCCACAACGGGTGGAATAAGGGAGGATTATGTGATATGGTGAAATAAGGGAGGATTTGATACTGATACGGTGGGATCGGGTTGCGCGCCACAACGGATTTTATATGTTATTCTTGATATTTATATGGTGAAATAAGAGAGGATTGTATTTATACAGTGGGATCGGGTTGCGCTCCGCAACAGATTGTGTGTGTTGCATTTATTATTGTTGTGAGTTAGCTTTCGGTATTTATCATATGAGATTATGAGGATTGATATTTATGGATTTACTGATTTCGAGGATTGAGTGGTTCATTAGTTTACTGCCTTGCTGTTATTTTCTGTCTTCCTTTCCTATTATTATTATTTTGGTGAATTGATTTTTAAGATGAATTTACTACGTTGAATGATTACTTCATATCTTGTTGAGTTGTCGGTAACATAACAGTTTTAAATAAAAAAATTATTAACATGCTTACCTTATGTGAATCTTAAGTTAAAACCGTTGTTTCATTTGGTACTTTACTATTTTTAATAGTCGTCATATTTCACTTTAATTGATTTCTCAATTTAATATCCTTACCCTATCTTATGTTTTTACTTTACTTAAAAAGAATTGTTATTATGTTTTAATTTAATAAATTCTATATTAAATTCAGTAGCTTATCTGATGCTTTATTTTATTTGAAAAATATTATTTTCTCCACCCAAATGATTTCTAAAATAAACTCATTTTCTCATTGATTTCCCTACTTGGTTGAGAAACTGCAATTTTACTTTAATGTATATAAATAGATCCCTCGAACATTGTTAATTAGCATTTGACAGGGATTCTATGTACCTGGTAGCACGTGAATTTTGTCGTGCGAAAATAATTTAGAAAATGTGGGCGCAAGGTGCCATGTGTGTAAGGTTTGTAAGTTGTGACTTATGATTTTATATTACGAAGAGTGGTATCTGAGATCATTCTTGTTGAGATTCGTGCATTAGGAATGATTTGATTAATTGAGTTGTCATCGGTTTATTTTACTTGAATTAATTCATATTTCATATGTACCCCGACTATGTTGTTGCTTAATTACTTGGTTGTTTCTTGTTGCCACTCGTGCTCCCATTATTTTTAATGTTTATTGTAATTTGCGATCTTTCTGCTATTGGCCTTACATTGACGTTCTTTCCATTGTTAACTTTAAGTTATATCCTGCACAAGTTTACTTGCCTGGTAGGTATTTTGGCCTGGCCTCGCCACTACTCTACAGAGTTTATACTTATTGGTACCGTTGTGGTGTACTCATGCTACGCTCTGCACATTTTTGCGCAGATCCAGGTACTCATAATCAAGTTGGTTTGATACTTATGTCTGCACGACTGGAGACTTCCAGGTATACTTGTTTGACGTTCGCAGGCTCCGAAGTCACCTTCTGTTGTACTTTATTTCCATTGTTTCCTATTATTCTGGGACAATGATGTATTGTTATTTCTGGTGACTCGTAGAAAAGCTTATGACTTGTACTACCGGTTTTGGGATATTGTATCATGTAGGGACTTTTGGCTTATTATAGAAACTTCCGTTTCATGCTTAATAGTTATTTGGTTAAAACTCTATTACTTAATCAGCAAGTGTTAGGCATACCTAGTCGTAGAGACTAGGTGTGTCACGGCCCAAAAATCCCTCTGAAACACGTCATGACGGCACCTAGTCTCTACGACTAGGTCATCCTAACAATTTACAGAAAATACCAATAACGGAAACGATGCTTAACTTCTAACCGCAATAGATACTGAATAATCAAAAACGATGTCGCTCGGCATGTACAATAACCAAAACACTAACTTACACAGCTTTCCCGAAACCCGAAATATCATGAGTCACAAGATACAGAAAGGAGATAACATCTCTATACAACGGAGTCTAATAAAAACAAATACAGAAAATGTTTGACATGGGGAAGAGTAGAAGGGGACTCAGAGGTCTGCGGACGCGGCAGATATACCTTGAAGTATCCAAAAGTTATCTCGACCTCACTAGAAATGCGGTTGATAACGAGCACCTGAATCTGCTAGGGGTGGGCATTCGGTATTTTGGTTCGGTATTTAAGAATTTCGGTTTGGTATATCAGTATTCGGTTTATAAATTGTGTATACCAAGTACAGTACCAAAATATTTCGGTACGGTTTGTTACGGTTTCAGTTTAAACCAAATCTTCACTATCTCCCCCACTCCATTAACTAATGTAATCCATGTTGATTGTGCTAACACATGACTATGTTCTTTTTAACGCAAGATTACTTCATTAGGAGTCTATCAAAAGCATTACTATTGGATCTCTTAAACCAAAGCCAAGTAGATTACAGTAGGACTACAATTTATATTTCAGAAGTTATCGTAGCTTTTTCAAACTCCCAAAGAAGCTATTGTTTCTGATATCGAGGGAAATGAGAAATGAGAGATTTCCAAGTTGTGGTGGAACCATTACTTTAAGGTTCATATTAGAAAGATTTAAGGCAGTGACTCTTTGGTGGCGAGAGCCACAAGTAACTCGAATCCAACTACAAGTAGGGTGAAAGTGGACCAGTTTCTTTCTAAGAGGTGGTGAGAATTATAAAAAGAAAATTGAGATCACAAGCTAAGAAGTGTTGTTTGATCAGTAGTGATATTGGTGATTGACAAACAAGTACTCATTTGCTGAAGCATTAGAGCACAACAGTAAGATGAATAGAACCTTTCTCCATTACACTAAACTATTTCGGTATCCCGAAATACCAAAATATCAAAAACCAAATACTGTATACCAAACTGAATTACCGAAATACAAAAAAATTTGTACCGAAACAAACGGAAATACCGAAATCGAAATACCAAATAATTTGGTTCGGTTCGATTCGGTTCAGAATTCAGTTTTTCGGATTTTATGCCCACCCGTAGAATCTGCAAACAAAACATGTGCGGAAAAGTAGCATGAGTACACCACAATTGGTATCCAGTAAGTGTCGAGCCTAACCTCGGTCGAGTAGTGACGATGTCAGGTCATGCCCACTAGTATATAATAAAAAAAGCAGGAGAATAAAGAAATATAATAACGGACTAGAGTTCAACAAAGAAAAACACAATGAAATAACAGAATAACACAAAGAAATAGGCAACAAGTGATCTCCCGAGATACCGTCTCATAGCCCCAAAAGTAAATATGCAGGGAGAACTCCCGAGGTACCGCATGGTAGTCTCAAAAGTAAATTTGAGGGGATCTACTGGGATACCGTCGCGTAGTCCCAAAAGTAAAAATGCAGAGGGGATATCCCAGGATACCATGTTGTAGTCCCAAAGTAAATACACAGCGCAATCAATTACAGTCGATAAGTGCAGCAGGATAATCTATAGTCTAGACTAAGTACAAGTCGGGAAAAGAAGCAGGAATTTAATAGGCATGCTGCAAGGAGTTAAGTTAAGCAATTAAGGCATGTAGACTTGTTATTCTAGGCTAACAGGGTAACTATGTATTCTAGTATATTCAATTAAGGTGAAAACAGGCAATTACTCAGTAAAAATCGGGGTTTTCAACAAATAGCCCGTATACGCACTCATCATCTCGCGTACATGGCACTCACATAGCAATATCAGTACCAAATCCTAGGGGAATTCTCCCACACAAGGTTAGGCAAGTCACTTACCTCGAACCAATCTAAATCAATCGGTATCAATGCTCTTCCCACGAATATCCGGCTCCGAATCGCCCAAATCTAGCCAAAATCAACTACATACCATAAATATAGCTACAAGAAACTAATCTAGTCAATGAAATCTAAGCTAAAGCGAGAATTTAGGAAATCTTCCCATAAATATAGCTACAAGAAACTAATCTAGTCAATGAAATCTAAGCTAAAGCGAGAAATTAGGAAATCGTCCCAAAAAGCCTCCCGGGCCCACGCTCGGAATCAGATAAAAGTCAAAAAATACGAACACCCATTCACTCACAAGTCTAACCATATAAGAATTTCTCGAATCCAACCTCAAATCGCCTTCCAAAACTCAAAATTACAGCATATGAAGTTTCTACCATTTCCCCCCAAATTTCCAACTCAAATCCTAATTAGATGATGTAAACATCAATGGATTAATGAAATATAGCCCAATCTGAGTTAGAATCACTTACCCCAACAATCTTCTCGAAGAACCCTCAAAAAATCGCCTCACACCGAGCTCTCAAAGTCCCAAAATCGAAATGGGAATCAAACTCTCGAATTTCCCTTTTCTGCCCAGTTCTTCTGCATCTGTGGACGTGACCTCGCACTTGTGCCACTGCACCTGTGGAATTCCCTTTGCAGGTGCAGACTCCACTTAAAAAATTAGGATCCGCTTCTGCGATAATAAGATCGCACTTGCGTGTGCGCGCCTGTGGAGCACTGTCCGCTTCTGCGGTCCTCCTCGCGCTTGCGGTCCCTTTGGCGCATCTGTGGGCATTGCATATGAGGTACTTGCCTCGCACCTGTGATCCCTGATCAAGTCCCCCAACTCCGCTTCTGCACTTGATCTACCGCACGTGCGGTCCCGCACCTGGTGTCTCCCCACCGCAGGTGCGAAACACCACAAACTAGAAAGGCTTCAACAATTGCATAAGTCCAATATTTCATCCGTTACTCATCCGAAACTCACCTGAGGCCCCAGTAATATCAACCACACATACCAACCAGTCCTAAAATACCATACAAACTTAGTCAAGCCCTCGAATCACACCAAACAATGTTGAAAACACAATTCACCCTCCGATTCAAACTTGAAGAACTTGAAACTTCCAATTTCTGCAATTAATGCCGAAGCCCACCAAACCACATCTGATTGACCCCAAATTTTTCACACAAGTACCCTACGGACCTAATCCAACTTCCAGAATCGGAATCTGACGTCGATATAAAAAATTCCACTACCGGTCAAAATCTCCAAAACTTCGACTTTCGCCATTTCAAGCCTAAATGATCTACAAACCTCCAAAACACAATCTGGACACGCCCCTAAGTCCAAAATCACTCAACGGAGCTAACGAAATCGACAGAACTCCATTCCAGAGTCTTCTTCACACAGTTTTGACTACGATCAAAATCCTAAGACTTAAGCTTTCGTTTAGGGACTAAGTGTCCTAAAACACTCTGAAATCACAACCAACACCTCCCAGCAAGACATATAAGTAGAAAAAGACACGGGGAAAGCAGTAGACAGGGGATTGGGCCTATAACTCTCAAAACGATCGACCTGGTTGTTACATCCTCCCCCTCTTACTACAATTGTTTGTCCTCGAACGAGTATAGAGACATACCTAAAACTGTGAAAAAATGAGGATAACGGCTGCACATATCCTGCTCGGTCTCCCAAGTCGCCTCCTCGACCGGTTGACCCCTCCACTAAACCTTTACGGAAGCAATGTTCTTTGACCTTAGCTTTCTGACCTGCCTGTCCACAATAGCCACTGGCTCCTCAACATATGATAGATCCTTGTCCAACTGGACTGAGCTAAAATCCAACAAATGAGGCGGATCACCATGATACTTCCGGAGCATGGAAACATGGATTACCGGATGAGCTCATGTTAGGCTGGGAGGTAATACAATCTCATAAGCAACCTCCCCAACACGCCGCAACACCTCAAAAGGATCAATATACCTTGGGCTCAGCTTGCCCTTCTTCCCGAACCTCATAACGCTCTTCATAGGCGATACACGGAGCAAGATCCGCTCTCCAACCATGAATCCCACATCGCAAAACTTCCGGTCCGCATAACTCTTCTGCCTAGATTGGGCTGTGCGAAGTCGATCCTGAATCACCTTCACCTTATCCAGGGCATCCTGGACCAAGTCTGTACCCAATAATCTGTCCTAGTCAGGCTCGAACCAACCCACTGGGGACCAACATCGCCTACCATACAGAGCCTCATAAGGTACAATCTGGATGCTCTACTGATAACTATTGTTGTAGGCAAAATCGCAAGTGGCAAGAACTAATCCCACGACCCTCACTCCATCACGCATGCACAAAGCATATCCTTTAATATCTGAATAGTGCGCTCAGACTGTCCGTCCGTCTGAGGGTGAAATGTTGTGCTCAGCTCCACTCGAGTACCCAACCCATGCTGTACGGCCCTCCAGAACAATGTAAAATGCGTACCCCGGTCAGAGATGATAGATACCGGTACGCCATGAAGCTTGACGATCTCACGTATATAGATTCGAGCCAGCTGCTCGGAAGAATAAGCAGTCATCACAGGAATGAAATGAGCTGACTTAGTCAGCCTATCCACCATCACCCAAACTGCATCAAACCTATGCTGAGTCTGTGGGAGTACAACAACGAAATCCATAGTGATACGCTCCTATTTCCACTCTCGAATCTCTAACTTTTGAAGCAACCCACTCGGCCGCTGATGCTCATACTTCACCTACTGGAAATTTAGGCACCGAGCCACACACTCCACTATGTCCTTCTTCATCCTCCTCCACCAGTAATGCTGCCTCAAGTCCTGGTACTTCTTTGCGGCACCCGGATAAATGGAGTACCGCGAGCTATGAACCTCCTGAAGAATCAACTCACGTAAACCATCTGCGTTAGGCACACATAGCATGTCCTGCATCCTCAATGCACCATCACCCCCAATAGTGACCTCCTTAGCATCACCGTGTTGGACCGTGTACTTAAGGACGAGCAGATGGGGGTCATCATACTGACTCTCCCTGATACGATCATAAAGAGAAGACCAAGAAACCACACAAGTCAATACTCGACTCGGCTCAAAAATATCATATCCCACAAACTGGTTGGCTAATGCCTGAACATCCAATGCTAAGGGCCTCTCTAGTGCTGGAAGATATGTTAAACTCCCCAAACTCTCCGCCCGGCGACTCAAAGCATCGACCACTACATTGGCCTTCCCCGGGTGGAACAAAATGGTGATATCATAGTCCTTAAGTATCTCCAACCACCTCCGATGACGCAAGTTAAGATCCTTTTTCTTGAACAGATGCTGCAAACTCTGATGATCGGTGTAAATCTCACAAGGAACACCATACAAATATTGCTGCCATATCTTCAAGGCATGAATAATAGCTGCTAACTCAAGGTCGTGGACATGATAGTTCTTCTCATGCACCTTTAGTTGTTTGGACGCATAGGCAATCAACCTACCGTCCTACATCAACACCGCACCAAGACCAATCCGTGACGCATCACAATATACAGTGTATGACCCCGAACGTGTAGGCAATACCAATACTGGGGTTGTAGTCAAAGTTTTCTTGAGCTTATGAAAGCTCTCCTCACACTCCTCTGTCCACCTGAAGGGATCACCTTTCTGGGTCAGCCTGGTCATAGGTGCTGCAATAGATGAGAATCCCTCAATAAAGCGACGGTAATACCTCGCCAACCCAAGAAAACTCCAGATCTCCGTCGCTGATGCAGTCTAGGCTAACTCTGCACTGCTTCCACCTTCTTCGGATCTACCTTGATCCCATCACTCAATACTCCATGAACCAAGAAATCCATTGAGACTAGCCAAAACTCACACTTAGAAAATTTTGCATACAACTTCTTTTCCCGCAAGGTCTGAAGTACAATCCTCAGATGTTGCTCGTGATCCTCCCTAGTCCGGGAATACACCAGAATGTCATCAATAAACACAATGATGAAGGAGTCAAGATAAGGCCGGAACATACTGTGCATCAAATGCATAAAAGCGGTTGGGGAATTGGTCAGCCCAAAAGACATCACAAGGAACTCATAGTGACCCTACCGAGTCCTGAAAGCAGTCTTCAGGATATCTGGCTCCCGAATCATCAACTGATGATAGCCTGAACGCAAGTCAATCTTGGAAAACACCCTGGCACCCTGTAATTAATCAAATAAGTCATCAATAAAAGGAAATGGATACTTGTTCTTCATTGTAACTTTGTTCAGCTGGCTATAATCAATGCACAAACGCATAGAACCATTTTTTTTCTTCACAAACAAGACCGGAGCACCCCAAGGTGACACACTGGGCTGAATGAAGCCCTTATCAAGTAACTCCTGCAACTGCTCCTTCAACTCCTTTAACTTAGGAGGAGCCATACAATATGGAGGGATAGAGATGGGCTGAGTGCCCGATAATAAATCAATGCCAAAATCAATATTTTTGTCGGGCGGCATGACCGAAAGATCAAATGGAAACACATCTGAGAAGTCCCTCACTACTGGAATGGACTCAACTGTAGGGGTATTAATACTGACATCTCTCACATAAGCTAGATATGCATCACACGCCTTCTCAACTATTCGTTGAGCCTTAATAAATGAAATAACTCTGCTAGGAGTATACTCTAAGGTACCCCTCCACTCAAATCGCGGTAAACCTGACATAGACAGCGTCACGGTCTTAGCGTGACAATCAAGAATAGCATAATGGGGCGACAACCAGTCCATGCCTAAGATAACATCAAAGTATACCATGCTGAGCAACAATAAATCAGCTCTGGTCTCAAAACCACTAAAGTAATCAAACACGACCGATACATGTGGTCAACAATAAGACAATCTCCTACATGAGTATACACATAAACAAGTGAACTCAAAGAATCCCGATATACGCCCAAATGTGGGGAAAAATAAGAGGACACATAGGAATACATAGATCATGGGTCAAATAATACTGATGTGTCTCTATAACAGACTGGAACAATACATGTAATGACAAAGTCGGAAGCAACTACCTCTGTATGAGCCGGAAGAGCATAATACCTGGCCTGGCCTCCCCCTCTAGGGCGACCTCCACCTCCCCGACCTCCACCTCGAGCTGGCTGAGCAAGTGGGGTTGTAGCTGGTGCTGGAATCATAGCTTGAGGACCCGGTGGAACACGTGGTGGCAGAGAAGTCTGTGAAGGTGCACCCCTCCTAAGTCTGAGGCAATCCTTCACGATATGGAGAGTTTCACCATACTCAAAATAACCCCTCGGATGCCGTAGCTACTGCGAGAGACTCAGGCCAGGTCTGTTGGACTGGCCGTTAAAAGCACCCCGAGCATGAGGCACACTAGATACTGGCGGTACATAATAAGGCTCCTAGGGCCTACAAGGGGTTGGAACACCGCTGGCGGCTGGAAGAGCTGAATGAACGGGGCGATCACATAACCCCTACCACGTCGAACTGAAACTGGGTTACGAGTACCACTGTAAGTTCCAGACTCTCGAGATCTCTTGGCCTCTCTCTCCTCTCTGAACTAGGCAAGCATGCCCTCCAATCTCCTATCAATACTCGTAACCTGCTGATAAAAAATATCCATGTCCAACTCCCTGTCCATACTGATCGGGATGTTGGGGTGGAGTCCCTCAATAAAACGATGAACCCTCTCCTGAACTATGGCAACCAAGGCCGGTGCATGTCGTGACAAATCACTGAAACAAACTCCATACTCTGGCACAGTCATAGCACCCTGGCGTAGCTTCTCAAACTCTATGCACCATGAGTCCTTAAGGATATGAGGGACATACTCTCTCAAAAACATGTCCGAGAACTGAGTCCATGCAAGTGAGGTTGCCTTGTCCAGACTACTCAACTCATAAGCACGCCACCACTTATAGGTTTCTCCTCTAATCTGGAAGGTGGTAAAAGAAACCCCACTCGTCTCCGTTATGCCCATAGTACAGAGAATACAATGACACTCCTCCATAAAACCCTGAACATCATCTGTAGCCAATCCGCTGAAGGTAGGTGGGTGATACTTCTTGTACCTCTCAAGTCTGGGCTACTCCGCCTCAGAAACGAATATCCTAGTCTCCTGCTGAATCGGAGCTACCTGCTGCACAGGGATGAACTCTGGGGCCTGATCAACCTGGACCCTCTGCTCAGGAGTACGGGCTACGGGATTCTATGCCTCTCCCATGGCCTGAGATGTGGCGGGAGATAATGGAATCAATCCATCATGAGCTAAGGTGATAAACATGCTCATGAACTGGGCTAGAGTCTCCTAGGAGGCTGGTGCAGCAATAGGAACCTTCGGTCCCTGCCCTTCGCTAGAACTGCTGGGGGCTCCTTTGTCGCAGCTCGTGCGAGTGCTCTGGCCCAACCACTGGTGGCTCTAGCATGGGGCGCGGGTGCCTGCTCGTCAGATCCTCCGGTACGGGTCCTCATCATCTGTGAGAAACAATAGAATAAAGAAGTTTAGAATTTGATGCCAACAACTCGCACGACAAAAAATCAAAATAAGTATGATTGTTCCTAACAGTTCCATAGCCTCTCGAAGATGAGTACGGACGTCTCCATACTGATCTGCGAGACTCTAATAAACCGACTTGTGACTCACGACTCCTATGAACCTAGAGCTCTGATACCAACTAATCACGACCCAAAAATCCCTTCGAAACACGTCGTGACGGCACCTAATCTCTATGACTAATTAAGCCTAACAATTTACAGATAATATCAATAACGAAAATGAAGCTTAACTTCTAACTGCAATAGATACTGAATAATCAAAAACGATGCCGCTCGACATGTTCAATAACCAAAACACTTACACAACTTTTCCAAAACCCGGAATATCATGATCACAAGATACATAAAGGAGATAACATCTCTATACACCGGAGTCTAGTAAAAACAAATACAAAAAATGTTTGACACGGGGAAGAGTAGAAGGGACTCCGAGGTCTGCGGACGCGACAGATATACCTTGAAGTCTTCAAAAGTTGTCTCAACCTCACTGGTAATGTGGCCGATGATGAGCACCTGAATCTTCACACAAAACATGTGTAGAAGAGTAGCATGAGTACACCATAATAGGTAACCAGTAAGTGCCGAGCCTAACCTCGGTCGAGTAGTGACAAGGTCAGGCCCATTGGTATATACTAATAATAATAAAATAAAGAGAATAAAGCAGTATAATAAGGGACTAGAGTTCAACAAAGGAAAACACAATGAAATAACAGAACAACATGCAAAAATAAGCAATAGGGGATCTCTCGAGATACTGTTTCATAGTCCCAAAAGTAAATATGCAGGGAGAACTCCCGAGGTACCGCCTCGTAGTCTCAAAAGTAAATGTGCAGGGGGATCTCCCGAGATACCGTCCTGTAGTCCCAAAAGTAAATATGCAGGGAGGGATCTCCGGGGATGTCGTCCCGTAGTCTCAAAGTAAATACACAACGCAATCAATTATAGTCGATAAGTGTAGCAAAAGCATCTACAGTCTAGACTAAGTACAAGTCAGGAAAAGAACCAGAAATTGAATAGGCATGCTGCAAGGAGTTCAATTAAGAAATTAAGGCACACAGACATGTTATTCTAGGCTAACAGAGTAAGTATGCATGCTAGTATATTCAATTAAGGTGAAAACAAGTAATTACTCAGTAAAAGTCGAGTTTTTCAAAAAATATCCAGTGTATGCACTCGTCACCTCGCGTACACGACGCTCACATAGTAATATCAGTACCAAATCTTATAGGAATTCCCCCACAAATCTAAATCAATCGGTATCAATGCTATTCCCACGAATATCCGGCTCCGAATGGCCCAAATCTAGCCAAAATCAATTACATACCCAAAATATAGCTACAAGAAACTAATATAGTCAATGAAATCCAAGCTAAAGCGAGAAATAAGGAAATCGTCCCAAAAAGCCTCTCGGGCCCACATCTCGAAATCAGGTAAAAGTCACAAAATACGAACACACATTCACTCACAAGTCTAACCATACAAGAATTGCTCGAATCCAACCTCAAATCGCCTTTCAAAACTCGAAATTACAGCCTATGAAGTTTCTATCATTTCCCACCAAATTTCCAACTCCAATCCTAATTAGATGATGTAAATAGCAAAGCATTCATGAAATATATCCCAATCCGAGTTAGAATCACTTATCCCAACAATCTTCTCGAAGAACCCTCGAAAAATTGCCTCAAACTGAGCTCTCAAAGTCCCAAAATCAAAATGGGAATCGAACCCTCAAATTTCCCATTTTTTGCCCATGTCTTCTGCATCTGCGGACGTGCCCTCACACTTGCGCCACCGCACCTGCGAAATTCCCCTTGCAGGTGCGGACTCCACTTAAAAACTCAGGATCCGCTTCTGCGATAATGAGATCGCACCTGCGTGTACGCGCCTGTGAAGCACTTTGGATGAAAAAAGTACTTTTTAAAAAACTTGAGGTGCTTAGCCAAGATGAAAAAATACTTTTAATTAGAGTAGAAGCAATTTTTCTGCTTTTGGAGAGAAGTTATACATTTTAGCTTCTTCCAAGAAGTAGAAGCATAAAATTATTTTATTAGAGACAAAAATAACCTTATAATAAATTTATATTTTTCAAATTATTATTCATTAATTAATATTTTCTTTTCCTTTTATTTCTATCACACTTTTTTTCTCTTAATCATATTTTTAATGTTTTCTCCTATTCCTAAGAGTAGATTTTTAATTTATATTGAATAATATTGTTATATTTAAATTATTATATAAACAATAAGTAATACTAGATACTCAATGTTATTGCTTTGGAATACTTATATTTTATATTGGTTAGATTTTAATTTATATTTTACTTTATCTTTTATATTTTAATTAATTCTTTTATAATAAATATTTAAATTTATTTTTCTTTTTAAAAAAGTATTTTTCGGAAAGATTGGCCAAACACAAAAAGCTTGCAAAAAATATTATTCAAATGAATTGGCCAAATGCAAACTTTATTTTGCAAAAGTACTTTCAAAAAGAATACTTTTGAACAAAAGCACTTTTTAAAATAAGCAATTTTTTATAGTAACAAGCTCTAAAAATAAACCAAATTATAGGAAGAAACTCAAAAATAACCAGATTTACAAGTGGTCATTTAAAAATAGCCAAAATTTTAAAAGTAATCGAAATTTAACCACTTTTTATGTAAAGATAAATTTGAACAAAAATAATGTTCAAAAAGTGTGGAAAAATAATCCACTATAATTAAGGATGCCCATAGGCCTTATCCGACCCAAAACAATAAACAGTCTTTTTTTCTGTGCTCAACTCAGTGAAAAGCAACTCCCCTTTCCTCATCTCCTTACCCCAAACAATTCTCCTCTCTTCCTCCTTTAGCCATAGCCATTGCCATGGACTCTCTCACTCTCTCTACTTCCCTATCTCCTCACTGTTCCTCCCTCAATCTCCGACATGGAAGCTCTATTCCTAAGCTCCCGCCCACTTTTTGCCCTTACCCATCTCGCAAAAACCCCTTATCATCTCTCAAGTCCTCTCTTACTTCTTCTCACCAACAACCCGCATCAAAAACCCCCTTCTCAGATTCCCTAATTCTAAACCCCAATTTCGAAAATAAGTTGTCGTTGTTACTTGCGTCGTCCCCACAAACGCCGGATACGGCCATGCGCGGCGCTGAAGCCGACGCAATGGGGCTTTTGTTTAGGGAGAGGATTGTTTTCTTGGGTAGTCAAATTGATGACTTTATTGCTGATGCTATTATTAGCCAGCTTTTGTTGTTGGATGCTATGGATTCCTCTAAAGATATTAGACTCTTTGTTAATTCCCCTGGTGGCTCCCTCAGGTATCTCTTTACTTATCAGTATTTGCCCCATAATATGTTATTTTTAACTACTGTTTTAATTCTTAACATAGCTATTGTTTCTTTGTTTGAATTTCTTTCTTGAACATTATTTGCTACCTACTAAGAAAAGAAAAATTGGTAGCTAACGATTAGATTTTTAATGTTAGAATTTATGTTTGAAAATTGAGAATCCTACATTCCTACTTTTAGTTGGATTGTGATACCTTCGTCCTATAAAACAATATTCTTCTTTTTACTATTTTAATTATTATCATGTCTAATGTTTCTTTATTTAAATTTGCTTTTTGAACACTATTTGTTACCAATGAAAAAGGAAAATTGATTAGCTAAAGATAGGACTTTTAATTTAGAATTTATGTAAGAAAGTAAAGATCCTAGATTTAGTTGGATTGTGACACCTTTGTTCTATGAGACGATATATTGAGTATTGGAATGAAATGAGTCCAATGGATGATCGGTATAGTTGAGTCCAACTAGTTTGGGACTGAGGTGTAGATTTGTACTAGTAGTCTATGTCATTTCTTGGATTGTAAATTTTGAAGTGCAAAAGAGGGGATATACACTCAAAGGAATGCACTTGTGGACCTAATGCTGTTGACTCGAAGACAATGATCCGAGAAAAAACTCTGGGTTTGTTGAATCTGAGGCAGTCGTAACAACAGTTCATGGTTGAACTTTCTTTTTACAGCATCATCTACATACTTGGCAGGTGGTACCAGTGAATTAACATTTTCAGAATAGTTAAAACAAATAACTTTTTTCAGCTTCTGGTGTCTCGGAAAAAAAGAGGGGTATATGACAGGAATGAGCTTGATTGTGTACTTTCACAACGCTTTTCTAGCTTGTGGGGAAAGGATAAGAAATCATTCACTGTTTCTGCTTCATGTCAATTCTATTACATCTTAAAGCCGTTGCATCTGAAGCTGGGATTAGATTAAGAGTTGAAGATTAGATTAAGAATTGAAGGGAAGCAAAAATTCATGTTAACTGGTTTAACTTAGTCTGGAGACTTTAAAATGTGTTGAGGACTTTATCAAAACAAAAATGTCTGAAGGAATTTATTTGTTGAATAGGAGTGGACTGAGTGGTTCATACCAGAATTATACGGGATGATAATGGGTGCTGCCAAGGATGAAAGAAATATGCAGGGATCACACTTAAATTGGGAGAGCTAGTGTACTTCATAAATCTCAGTTCGATGTAATAGTGCACTTTCTTTTAACCTCGAGGTAGAGGTGTTTCCAGCCTTAGAATCAGTTCAGATATAGGTTTACAAGATTGAACCTGTATGTTGTATGTGTTTTCCGTCTTGAAGTGTAGAGTATCACATTAGGAAGAGAAAAAAGAAATGATCCCAGAATTTGAACGACGACAATTATTATTGCCTCAATATCAAACTAGTTAGAGGTCGGCTATATGAATCATGTATATCCATTTCACTCTATTTAGGGCCATTTCATTTCAACTCACTTAATTTGTCTTTCAAGTTAAATTAGGTATTCTCTAAAACTAGATGTTTTTGAATCTCACAGTTATCCTTCACCTACAAATCTCTACACGAACTAAAACTAAATTCTAGCAGCATTCAGACGTTACGTAAGAGTACCTAGAGTACCTACACGACCAAGCCTTAATCTTAACTACTCCCTCCGTTTCAATTTATGTGAACCTATTTCCTTTTTAGTCCGTGCGAATGACCTCTTTCCCTATTTGGGAGCAATATACCTTTATGCGCCACACAAAATATATGTGCCTCATTTTGCACCACTTATTCAAAAGTCTTCTCTCTTTTCTTAAACTCCGTGCCGAGTTGGATGACTAGATACCATGGGTTATAATTCACAAGATGCTTGAGTTCATTGAAAGAGCACTAGGGGATGTGTCACTGTGATGTTGCTCTAGAGAGCCTACCCTTGATTAAGGGAGAAAAGATAATAGCCTTTCTTATTTTAACAAGCAGGGGAGTGATAGAGAAATTAATTATAGTGTCTATATGATCTACTCTTTGGTGTCTAGAGAAATTTTCTTTAGGACTGTTGAGCTGAGTGTGCATTTAAACTCCTTTCATCTGCATACGTTTTGTCAGTTTTTAGAGAGGAGATATGTTGTATCTAATGGGCATTGTACACTCTTTCCCTTCTTTTTTTTTACTTAGATTTTGTCAAAACTAATGATGTAGTTGCCCTTAGGGCTTAGTTCAAGTAGCAAAGGTTGAGGGATGTGTGGCTTAGGTCGCATGTTGAGCCCTGCACCATGCAAACTAAGCCTGGTATTTAAGTGGAGAAGGGTGGAGAGATGGGCCTATTATCCCGGAGTTTCAAAGGCTGTGGTTGGTCCTAAGGGTTAGCCCCAGACAGATTTCTCGGTCATCCAAAAAAAAAACGGCAATTATGTAGGGCCTCCTTTTTTGTTCTTCTTGCCCTTATCTTCAAACCATGTGTGTAATAGCCTCTGTGCTCCCCCATTATGTGAAATTTATTCTTGTCCTCTTTGAAGTTTGACTGTTCATTTTAGTTGATAACTGAGAGTTTATTTGTTACTGCGTACGAACAATTAGTTCTCCACTCGCTGTATTTCAGATTCAGGTCCAACTTTCTGAATCAAATGCTGAAAGCTGTTTTTGAACGTGTTATATATGCTTTAAGCCCATGCATCAAAATTTGGATTTTCGATTTACAATTTTCACTCTTTTCTGCGGCACATGTTTAGCTTAGCTTGTTTCCACGTGTTCATGGTGTTCTGTTTGTACAAGATGTCGAATTTTCCGTAGAAATATTTTCACTCTTTCTCTCTTCTGATGTGCCTATGTTTGTTTACCAGCGCAACAATGGCTATCTTTGACGTTGTGAAGTTGGTGAGGGCCGATGTATCCACAGTTGCACTTGGCATTGCAGCTTCCACAGCTTCAATAATCCTTGGTGGTGGTACCAAAGGAAAGCGCTTTGCAATGCCTAATGCTCGAATTATGATACATCAACCACTTGGGGGTGCAAGTGGTCAAGCAATAGATGTGGAAATTCAAGCCCGAGAAATAATGCATAACAAGGACAATGTCACCAAAATCATTTCCAATTGTACTGGACGATCATATGAACAAGTTCAGAAAGATATTGATAGAGACCGTTACATGTCTCCTATTGAAGCTGTAGAATATGGGCTAATTGATGGTGTTATTGATAGAGATAGCATCATTCCACTTGAACCAGTTCCTGAAAGGGTTAAGTCTACATTGAATTATCAGGAAATCAGCAAAGATCCGAAGAAATTTTTGAACCCAGAAATCCCTGATGATGAAATATATTAGCTGGTGCAACAGGTACCTCCCCTATTTTCTGTCTATGTTCCATCTTCTTGATAGCTTATGAGTGGAGTCACAGAATTTGATCATAGCTACCTTGCAGTCAACTCCTAAGAGCTGATTGTCATTATATTTGAGTCAGGTTACATCAAAGAAATGATTGGATTGAGTACGGCTCTTGTTAGGAATCTTTGTTTACCTTTCTTTTTTATTTAAATAAAAGTTATAAGGAGTACTTATGTTTACTTATACAGGTAACTAGCTTTAACAATTTGCTTGATAGGCAACGTCTGTTCCTCGCAGTAAAATCCAATACAGGATAGAGTGTGTTTGAGGCATTTTCTGTTGACATGTAGCAGATTGATTGAGAAACCACAGTTTATTTAGACGTTTAAATAGGCAAAAAACATAAAAAAGGTAGCTTAAGGGGGAAGAGTTTTGTATGTTGCTCATCCTTATAATAGGAAGTTTATAAATGGGGTGCATATTAGAATTAGCAACTAAAACGTGAGGAAAAAAGAAGAAAAAGAGCTAATACTGGAAACTCTGTGCAGTGATCTACTCTATTGTATTTTTCCAAGGAATAGTAGACTAAGAAAAATCTAAAAAAGGAATATTTTACAATCGCCTAAATAAGGTAATTATTAGAAAAAAATAATTATTCCATTACCATTTACCAAATATTAGATTTGAACTAGATGGTAAAGAAATATCAACGTGTAAAGTTTGTGACGAAAATCAACCAGCTGGTGTTTTCCTGTTGACTTGGGAAAGTGGATTAAATTTATACTGAAGGAAAGAAAGAGATTGTATTTTTATGCATCTTAACTGATGGTGATACTTGTAAGTGTAGAGCCTTCTTTTCCTGATTAAAAAAAAGTTGTACAGCCTACTATTTGTATATGCAGCCAGGCTGATCTTTTGCTTGTTTCAATCTAAGAATGACTAAAAGAAAAAAATGTATGCCTTGTGCAAGATATTCAGTTACAATGCAAAAAATTGTACAATGTGCTTCTTCAAGTTCATCAGCTATTGGTTGATTAGACTTTTAATGCAGACTTTATGTGTTATATGTCTATTAGATGGATACTTCAATGGATATTGTTTGTTGCTGAAAAAGTTCTATGGAGATGTAAAAAAGACACCCATTGCCTCTATAAATTGTTCTTAAACAGGATCTAATGCCTCTGTAAATTAGCAGATGTTTTAATTGAATCTGATGTTGAAGGTAGAAAATATTCCTGGTCTCGTGCAAGAATCAAGAAGATATGTTGTACATTATGCCTTGAATTTTTATTATAGAAGCAACTGTGTCTTGGAGAATCGGGAAAACCAAAAAATAGAAAAGGAAGTAGAAAAAGTCAAAAAAGGGAGAGAATATTAAAGGAGGGTTGACGCTAGTTCAGAAAGTTTCTGATTTATGCTCTTCTTATCTCCCCCCCCCCCCCC
>ML327433.1:29715-77034 GCA_005239505.1 Nicotiana paniculata
AAAGGACGGAAAAGAGAGGAACTTACCATATCCTCCAAAAATGACAGAGTTTGTGTAACAGCTGAGCTTTGCTTGCTCATCCCTGAGTCCCACCCCTGACCATGATGAAGCAAACATAATGTTTTCTCTTTTTGATCTAGAGAACTCAAAATTGTCTTCCGTTAAAAGCGAATTGAAATCCTGTTGATTCTAATTTAAGCAATGACTCCATTGATATTGAGACCCTAATATCATTAACATTGTTAGCCATTTGACTGGCCATTAGAGCTGTTGTTTGATCTGAGTGAGATTGGCCATTTAATCCTCCAAATTTCTTTTTGGAATTAAACTTCGTTTTAAATGGTTTTATGTGAATTGATATCTAATGATGGGATTTTGGACTTTCTAGAAAGAAAAGATGATGGGATTTGGAAGTGAAAGGGGCTACTCTGTTATATGGGATTGATTCTGGGAAGAGGTAGACTGACCACACAGTGCACCAGCATCTGCTGCATGCAACATTCAGTTATGACATAGCAAATTGGCTGTTGTCCCCAAGCAGTGCACCTAAAGAACTTTAACCTCTATTATGTGTGGTTGATTGTGTACTTCTGGGTTGATGTAGGGGCATGTAGTTGCACAGGAGAGCATGGATGTACTTATTCTGATATAGCAGAAACTAAGTTTGTGAGATCTTTTAAGTAAAGGAATATGGGCAACAGGATTCATTTAGTTAAGTTTTTGAAGTAACTCAAGAAATTCAGCGTGCTGCAGCTTGAAGCATCTTATACCCATCTTTTCATAGTTTGATGTTCGTTCCTCTTAATATGTGGTGCTCCTTATTTGCCCGGTGACACACATTGTGGCTAAAACCAAAAAGAGGGGGAAAATTTATCCCCAGAAAAATAAGGAGTGAAGTTTGATCTTTTTAATGATTTTGAAATTCTATCGTCACCTTTTCTGTAAAGGTAAGATTTGCATCTGGTTCCAGGATAGCGACAACCTAATATGGGGTGATAAAAGAGGCAGGCAGTACTGATAAGCTCGGACAAAGGAGTAACTCTTTTGTTGGTTTAAATTACTCACTTGTATGATCTTGTTCTGATCAATTACTAAAGATGGTCTGCAATACTAAGAAAATTGAGAATTTTGAAGTAATGATTATTTGGTGTGTTGGTTAGACGTAGAAATGGAGTTGCATCTGAATTGTGATATGAGACATTGATAAAAAAAAAAGATGATCAAAATGGTACCTGCATTGGCAGTTTCCTTATTTGCTTCCATTTTTCTTAATCTATAAATGATTTATTCGGAGTTATTACCTTTTCACTGATGCACGTGTTTTATCAGGGATGGTGGGTCTTAGCTAAGAGGGCATACCTGAAGATGCAGCATTATTCTCATCATCTTGGATGTATAACTTGCTAGCAGTGACAGTGCAGACCATTCATTGAACTTTGGATTTGCAGCTATGGTTGCACTGAGTTTTGTATTAAAGCCATGCTTGGCATTTGTTATACCCTTCAATTTCTGCTTGCTGACTAGTTTGTTCCATAGTTTTTTTTGCCCTTTCTTCCTCCTTTTTGGTTACTTTTACAAGAGTTGGGCGGTGATGGAGGGGGGTTTAATTTTAATACTATTCTCAAACTCATTTCTGCTCTTGTAATCTGCTGGCAATGTTTAGCTCTTTATTTTCATGCACGAGGCAGAGTAAAGATTAATGCCGAAACTGGAACCCCCGTCCGTGCTACATTTTTTTGTTTTGTCATTACATTAAACCTGCCTAAATATGTAAAATGAGAGATATTTTCTCCAGTGTGCGTCTTCTCAAATATTTATTGTTTGATCATGATTGTGTTTATTAGTACGTTCCTTCAAAACCAAAATACTTGAGTTACAAATAAATCAGGAAAACCATCCATACTTGCTCAACCTAGTGCTTTCTAAAGCTGCCTTTGTTTGGTTAACTCATTTGTTGCCCTTGTTTCCTATTCTATTTCACGAATAAGGATGGCAATGGGGTCGGGCGGGTGCGGGGCAGGTTTGGCAAAACCCACAAAATTTTTAACCCGCCCCGCCTCGTCCTGCATAGTTATTTTTTCAGTTTTCAACCTGCCCCGCTTGGACCCGTCCCGCCTTGTCCCGCATAACTTTTTTTAGTTTTTCTTTAATTTTTTTTCAAAAATAAAATAATCTTTTCAATTATTTCTATCGTAATTAGAAATAACTAGTATTTTCAAAAAACACCTAAATGATGGCTGGTATAAATATTTTTTTCATTATTAAATGTACGATAAACTCAGAATTATTGTCAGTTGTAAGTATACGTGCTCTTCTATGACTCCTCTCAATCAAGGCATTTAAATAGATAATTAAAAAAATATTTAAATAGACAGTTCAATAGGAACTTACCAATCAAACTTTATAGTAAGTTAATTCAATAAATGAGTGGTTTTTTTACTTCCCGAAACAGGTCCTTACATTCAAGTAATTTGAAATCAATTTAGGATTTATGATTTAAGTTATATATACTGACTAGTATAGTAATTTCACATAATTATTAGTGTAATTTAACATGTGATTATATGTTAACTAATAATAGTTTATCATCAGATTATCAGTTAAAGTTTGTCACAAATTAATTTAGAAAGAAAATCTTGGAGATAACACAAGTTGCCCCCATTGAACCCGCATTACACCCGCAACCAGGGGCGAAGCCACCTTTAACAAAGGATGGTCAACTGACCACCCTTCACTGAAATATTACAAAAAATTACACTGTATATATAAGTAAAATATTAATTTTACATGTATAAAATATATATTGAACACCCTTTGTTAGGAATCTTCTTTTAGTTCTTTCAAGTTTGAACACTCTTAGAAATATTTCTGGCTTCGTCACTGCCCGCAACTCGCCCTGCCCCGCCCCGCCTTAAAAATTTTAAAAACTGTTTTAACCCGCCCCACTCCGCCCAACACCCGCATAAGAGTTAACCCACCCCGTATCAAACAAAACCCGCCCCACCCCCACCCCCACCCCCACCCCGCNTGTCAGGCAAGCCAAATCATTAATTAATTGACATAACTTTCCGGGCTTAACATTTATGAAAATATTTCCTTTCGATTTATTACATAATAACCAAATAAAAATCTGTTAAGTAAAACAATGGTTTAAGTATTGCACCTTAACAAAAATACCCACACACATATCCCAGAACCCGGTGTCACAAGTGCATGAGAATTTCTAAGAATTTATACAATCATTACAAAGCCTGTCCGAAATACAATTGGACAAGGAAATTTAAATGAAATAGATACAGAACGAAGGAGACTCTGTCAGTTGCGGATCGCCTCCGGATGATGCAGCTCGCCTAAGTCTCCGAATCCTTCACATTTGCTATGAAAGTACCTGTGCAATAAAATGCACAGCAAGTATAACATGAGTACAATAACAACGTTTACTCAGTAAGTCGCCCGCCTAACCTCAGAGAGGTAGTGACGAGAGGTCAAATTAGACACTTACTAAAGGTAAATTTAGAATATTTAGGTATGACATTAAGCATGATTTATCATAGGCAATTTATAAAAAAACAGGATTTAAATATCCTTCAACTCCGTTCACGTTTAACACTTTATATCTTCGTCATATTAACAATTAATCAACATGGTGATTTAATAAAATAATAATAAATCGACGGGAAGGAACAACTTCTTCCAAAATCTTTTTGATAACTTTAAATCTCTGTCATTTTAATTGATAATTTAATATTTCAGGCCAATAATCAGGCAAAATCATAGCAACTACGCAGAAAATATCATGCACAAGCAATGCCAAAGGTCGAACGGCGCGGACCAACAATAATAAATTGTGCACTGCCGAAGGGTCGATCCGCTCGAACCATAGATGCATCTATTTCCCCCCGCTCGCGAATCGATCATGCGACGCGGTCAACATAAAAATAATAAGGGTAGCCTGCTCGCGAATCATACTTGCGACTCAGGTGCTCATATGTACACATATTCACATAATAAATCCTTATTTTTACCAAGAAGCGGTTTTTCTCAGGAAAGTGGTAAAAATCCTTTTTAAAAGAACATGAAATATAGTTTTGAAATTCATTTGTTTTTGAAAACTCATTAGTCAAGTTTAATGATATTCCACGATACAACCCAGTCCATGCACACCAATATCCACAGAGAGATCAATTCTCCTTTGAGAAGATTAACAAATGAACTCTAGTTCTCTTTTAGATATCCAATTACATTTTCGATTATATTAGCAGTTTAATATTACATGCAGGATTACAGGTACCACACGTAAGGCATGCTAGTGGGTCCTAGGCTACCCGGACATGGCATAATAGTAGCTACGCACGGACTCCCGTCACCTTGTTCGTACGTAGCCCCCGAAGATAATAGCATGTACTAATTTAATTCACCCAGGGAAACGATTCCCCCTCACAAAGTTAGAAAGGAGACTTACCTCGCTCCGAAACTTCATAACCAGCTTCCAAGCCCTCCCGACGACTCCAGTCGATGCACACGCTCCAAAACTATCCAAATAACGACAATTCAATGAAAATCCATCCTAATACTCACAACAAATTCAGATTATATACTTTCCCAACCCCGCTCGGAGAAATGACCAAAATTCCCTCGGGCCCACATGCCCGGAAATCTGAAATTCTCGAAGATACATTCTACCCATAGCCCTACTAGTTCAATCATACCATTTACTCTACATTCTATACTCAAATTCGTGGCTAAATTCCAAATTTACATTTTTCTAGGTTTTTCTTCAAAAACCCCAATTTTCCCCGGAATTTCCAATATCAAATTTATGTAATGATCTTGTATTTAACTTGGAAATGAGAAGGAATCACTTACCTTTTGATGCTAGGTGAAAATCTCCCTTTGAAATCCTCCAAAATCGCCCCAACCAAATGAAAAATGTGAGAGAAATGACACAAACCCGACTTTAAAACATTCTGCCCATGCCTCTTTTCGCACTTGCGATCCAATGGCCGCTCTTGCGGCTCCGCACCTGCGGAAATTCCATCACAGGTGCGGCTTTGACTTGACCCAGCAAATTCCCGCTCCTGCGATCCATTCTTCGCACCTGCAATTCCGCAGGTGCGACCAATCTTCCGCACCTGCGGCCTCCTCAGCTCCAGCCCCAATCTCGCACCTGCGGGGCCCTTAGCCGCACCTGTCGTCAAAGCCTCGCAGGTGCGGTTACACCAGATGATAGCAACCTTCAGCCTTCTCCAACTTCAAATATTGATTCGTCAATCACCCGGAATCCACCTAGGGCCCCCGAGACCCTGTCCAATCACACCAACCTGTCCCAAAATATGACACGGACTTGCTCGAGCCCTCAAATCACATCAAACAACACCAAAATCACAAATCGCACTCAAATCCAATTCTTTAAGAACTTAGAATTTCAAACTTCTACATCCGACGCCGCAAACCATCAAATCACATCCGATTGACCTCAAATTTTGCGCACAAGCCATATTAAACATTACGGATCTGCTCCAACTTCCAGAATCGCATTCCGACCTCTATATCAAAACTTTCACTTCCGGTCGGATTTCTCAAAAACCTTCCATTTCTATCTTTAGCTAAATGACCTCAAAATGACCTACGAACATCCAAATTCACTTCCGATCGCGCTCCCAACTCCAGAATCACCATACGGAGCTATTCCCAGACTCGGAATCCCAAACGGACATCAACCTCACTGAAATGCACTTCAAGCCCAAATTCATGAAATCCTTCTAAAATGCTAACTTCCACAATATGCATTGAAACGCTCCCGGGTTATCCAAAACCAGATCCGGACATACGCTCGAGTCCGAAATCATCATACGAACCTGCTGGAATCTTCAAATCCTGATTGGGAGGTCGTTTACTCGAAATTCCAATCTTAGTTGATTTCTCCAACTTAAGGCTTCTGAAATGAGAATTTTCTTTCCAAATCAACTCTAAACTTCCCGAAATTCAACTCTGACCACACTTACAAGTCATAATACCTGAAATGGAGCTGCTCACGACTTCACACCGCTGAACGACATGCTAGAGCTCTAAACGACCGGTCGGGTCGTTACAATGTGTCTTAATATGCACTAATATCACTAACTCATAATTAATTAATACATCTTCTCACTTAAATTTATAACTTTAAGTTAGGATAAATTAAATATAATTTCACTCATAAAATAAAATTGGCTTCTACCCCTATAATTCATCAGAACAAAAAGTAACCATATATAATAAATTGCTTCTATAGATTTCTTTTTGCTCCTTTATGTATGAACGAACTATTTTAATTTTCATTACCTACAAATTATATCGTAGTAATTTATAAACTCACTATTAAAAATGATTATAGTAATATATTGAAGCTCATCTAAAATTATCAATAAATGATCTCCTAGCTGATGTAAATTTTCGAAATGCTTATACTCCATGCAGAATATCAAGAAAATTGTAGATGTGCTCCACCAGTAATTAAATTGATAAATAAAAAATATCATGACTCATGATTCATGACAATGAGGGGGCCGAAGTGCAAATTAGTGACAACTGGAGGCTCTAAAAGGGAAACCTACCAAAACCCCAGTAAAAACTAAAACCCCATGTCCCAAGAAACAAGAACTTGAAGCTGAAAACCCCCCTTTTAAATGCTCAGATATCATCCCTTCCTTTCACCCCAAGGGAAAAAATCTCAGTTCCAATAAATGGCAAAAATTCAGGATTTTACTCAATCCCATGGCACTTTCATCAAAGGTACCTCCTTTTCTTCTCAAACCCATTTCAAGACTCTATTTTTATCGCTCATATTCTCAATCAAATCCCCTAATCAATCAAATTACTTCAGCATTTCACCAAGATGATAATTTTCAATTTCCTGAACCTCGTACACTGTCCAATTTACTACCAACTCATGTTGAACCAATTCTTTATAATCTTAGTTCAAAACCCTTTTCGGCAATTAGGTTCTTTGAGTGGTCTGAAAATGTTATTGGGCTTAATCACTCACTTGAATCTTATGCTTGCCTTGCTCATTTGCTTCTCTTTAAGCGTATGTTTGATCCTGCAAGATGGGTTTTTGCTAAAATGGTTGAAAAGTTTGGGTATTTTGATTGTGTTGCTGTGTTTGAGAAGGGGTTTAGGAATTACGGGTCGAATAGGAGTACTGTTTATAGCTTCTTTCTTGAGAATTGTTGTAGGATTGGGGAGATTGATGTGTCCGTTGAGTTGTTTTTTCAAATGTGTGAAATGGGTGTTCCATTGTCACAGTATGCAATGTTGAGGTTTCTACGTTGTTTGGTCGATTCAAGGTGTGTTAATCTTGTTTTGGATGTTTATGGAATCATGAGAGGTCGATTTAGTAAAGAGCAGACACATGGTGTTGACGTGTATAGTTTCGTGATGAATGGTTTTGTAAAGATTGGTGAGGTTCGACTGAGTTTAGACTTCCATAAGGAACTAGTTAAGAGAGGGTTTTCATTGGATATTGTTGCATGTAATAAGATTTTGAAGAGTCTTTACGAGAGTAAGTGTACAGATGATATGTATAAATTCTTCTTATTGATGTTAAAAGAAGGTCCAATGCCAAGTGTTGTGACGTTTAGCACATTAATAAACGGTTACTGTAAGGAGGGAAGATTAGAAGAGGCATTCAGGCTTTATGTTCTTATGATAGCAAGGGGTATAGATCCTGATCTAATTGTTTACAGTATTCTGATTGACGGTCTGTTTAAGGCCGGGAAGTTAAGGGAGGGAGGTCAGCTACTTTCAGCAGTTTTAGATAAAGGCATTAAGTTAGATGCAGTTATTTTAAGTTCTATAATAGATGCATATATCCAAAATGGAGAAATAGCAGAAGGCGTTCAGACTTTCAAGAGAATGTTAAAGGAAGGAGGCCTGCCAACTACAGTTACGTATGCCATCCTTGTGAATGGCTTATGTCAAAAGGATCGGCTTCTTGAGGCTCTTGGTATTTTTTGTCAAATGGTGAAACATGGTATTGAACCATCTCTATTGATGTACAGCAGTTTTATAGATGGTTTCTGCAAGGCCGGGAAGCTGAAAGATGGGTTAGGTTTGTACAAGGAGATGCTTATGAAGGGAAACATTCCTGATGTTGTGGTTTACAATGTGATTATAAATGGTCTTTGCAAACAGGGCTGGGTGTGTGCTGCCATGAGATTCTTTTACCAAGCTGTTAAAAGTGGTATAAGTCCAAATATTTATATTTTTAACACATTAATTGACGGATTTTGCAGATTGAGACAAGTTAATAACATGGTAAATGTATACATGCAAATGGGTGCTTGGAATATATTACCTGATGTAGTTACTCATACAGTAGTTATCAAAGGCATCTGTGAGCAAGGGAGATGTGATGAAGCCCTTGCATTTTTCTTCCAGATGCTCAAGAAGGGTTTTCTTCCTGATGTTATTACATATTGCATTCTCATCGATGGGCTTTGCAAATGGAACAATCTAACTGCTGGACTGCAGGTTTTTGAGCTGATCACGAGGACTGGTATAAATCCTGATATAGCCTTGTACAATGTTCTCATTAATGCATTTTTCAAGAAAAGTCAGTTGATAAATGCTCTAGTACTGTTCAACGAGGTCTTAGAGTGTGGGCCGCGGCCTGATATTGTGACATACAACACTGTGATCTGCGGTTACTGCTCCATGAAGATGTTGAATAATGCCATTCAACTTTATGAAGAGATGAAACACGGACCAATTAGGTACAACACTATCACCATGTCCATTTTGATTGACGCATTCTGCAAAGAAGGTAGAATGGATGATGCAATGTCACTATTCTCCGAAATGCTGGAGAAAGGTCCATCTCCTAATGTCGTCACGTACAGCTGTTTGATTGATGGCTACTATAAATCCTCTTGCATGGAAACTGCTTTTGACCTTCTCGAAGAGATGCTCAGGAATAATGTATCTCCAAATATTGTGAGTTATAGCATCCTGATTGATGGTCTTTGCAAAAGGGGGATGATTGAAGATGCATCTCTTGTGTTTACTTCTATGTTAAGCAGTCATATATTACCTGATGTTGTAACATATGGGATTTTGATTCATGGTTACTGCAAGGTTGGAAGATTAGTGGATGCCGTATCCTTGTATAACCACATGCTAGAAGCTGGAGTTATGTCGGATGGTTTTATACAAAGGATACTGACAGAATATAATCTTCAAAATGGTCATACAGATAAACCGAATACGCAATTGAAGGAGGTGCGTGAGAGGGAGTCCCTTCAATAGCTTCCTAGAAGTATTTGAATAGTGCAGTGTATATAATTTTTGCACTCTGCTGTTGCACCAGGTATCCCTTCGGGGGCATCCGTTAAAATTAGAACGATACAGAGAACATTAGCGTGACCTCCGCGCAAGGATGACAGATACAAACCGAGAAATGCAGATTAGGAAAATGCAGCTATGTGAAGTATGATTTGATCCATTATTTTATTAACACTAAATTTTAGTGTCATAGATATGCATATGATGCATCAGTATAAATTAGGAAAATTTGTATAGAGGTGATGAATTGCAGATTCTAGATGTTTTATATACTAGTGTACATAATACCAAATGAAGTTAATTCATGCCTTTGCTTGCAAATGCAAGGCTACATTTTTTGGTGCTAATATAACTTTCTCGACTTGTAAATACTAGTTAGTAGTAATTACTCAATGGAGGTTATGGCTGTGGATTGATCCATTTCTGTTATTTATGACATTGAGTTGCGTAACACTCAGACTGAGCAATTTAAGTTTCTAATCAGTCCATTGCCTTAGTATTTTCTGAATTGTGAAAGGATTCTGTTAAAGAGTTGGTTGATTCTGTTATATGCTGTAGTACTTGTTTTTATATTAATTGCCTTATGAAGTGTGAATGATGCGTATTGTCCTCCTTCCCTTATTCATGAAATATCATGTTGTCAACTTTGGATGTAGGTTGATTATAACTCTAAAATCAACAGAGCAAGTCAATGTTAGCAGGAGATGAGAAGAACAAGCAAGGTTGTTATTTCTATCTTTAAAAAATTGAAGATGCTAATCAGTCTATTTGTGTAGTGTCTAATCCTGGCATTTGTATCTTGTAACACAAAAGCGAACATGTGATAAAAATTGGAATAGTAACAGAAGAGATAGCAAGAATAAAGTCTTGGCCTCAGACATATTCAGACACACTTTTTGGGGGGGATAGATATGGTTGGAAAACATGTTTAGGCTAATTTTTGACATATAATTAAGTTTTGACATCCATTATTAGAAGGTTTACTATAGTATATCTGGTCACCAGGCATGCAAACATATTCCCCAAGTCATTTTCTAGTATCAGCTAATAATAGTTTTCTTGCCTACCATGACTTTGTTTTCATCTTGTGAAAAGGTTTCATGATTTTTATTATTGTAACAGAGTCTCTCTCCCCTGAAATAATAGCTTGCCGGCCTTCCAAAAACATACAATTCATTATTGCCGGTTTATCTTCAAATAACTTTGACTCGAATTATAATCTATTAATGCAGTGATTCGGCATATTCTTCTTGCCCCTCGCTAACTTGCTAAACACTGACGTATCAAAGTATGGAGCTCTAAGAATATTTGGTGCAACTTTTGTACGATAACTTTATATAACTATTCCAAATAATTAAAGTGGTTGCTGCCTAGCTACCTTTTCTGTTAGACTTAATAATGACTCTCTTCATTTATATATATATATGTCACTATTACTATTTGATGAATAAATATCTTTTTTTCTTTGATTCTTTTTCCAAATATTTCTAACTATATATGAAACTTGTTGGTTATTTCAATCTTATTATAGTTCGTTGAACTCTAATTAAGAAAAAAAATGAATTAACTCTTCATTGTGGATGGATGTCTACTTTACTCTGCCCCTATTTTATTGTGTGGATATGCTAGTCTCCCTTGATTTATCCAGCACCAGATATTACAGCATTCTTATATAAAATTAGAATATAAGAACGGTGGTTAGACCGATTATGTTGCATGGGGCTGAGTGCAGGCCCGTCAAGAAGTCCTACGTCCAGAAGATGAAGGTAGCTGAAACGAGGATGTTGAGATGGATGTGTGGGCACATCAGGAAAGACAAGATTATGAATGAAGTTATTAGGGACAACATAGGAGTGGCATCTATGGAGGACTGGTTGCGGGAATCGAGGCTGAGATGGTTCAGGCATGTGAAGAGTAGAGACATAGATGTTCCGGTCAGGAGGTGCGAAAGGTTGTCTATAGCGGGATTGATGAAGGGGAGGGATACGCCAAAGAAGTATGGGGAGAGGTAATTAGGCAGGACGTGTCATTGCTTCAACTTACCGAGGAAATGAACCACGATAGGAAGGTATGAAGGTCGAGGATTAGAATTGCAGGTTGACAGATAGTAGTGTGTTCCTCCTAGGCTTACCTGTAGTACTAGGACTATTTTTGTATTTTCTTATTCATGGTCTTTATTATTACATGTTGTGTCATTCGCGTCCGTTACCATATTACAGTATTGTTACTATTATTTGTTATTTGGTTGCTTTATCTCCACTATTTCTTGAGTTGAAGGTCTATGACTCTATATCTCTATCATTTAGGGGTAAGGTTTGTGTATACATTACCCATTACACTAGGTCTTTTTATTTTTATTTTTTTATATGAAATTAGGGTATTACATAATGATTCGGACGTCCAACTAATTATTTTATCAACATTGCAAAAGTGCACTCTTGGACGTTTCCTCCAGCATTAATAAGAATAATTTTTACAATTATTCCTCCAAAACATATATCTGACGTCCAGTCAAACATCTTTTATGTATTTCTTCTTTCTTAAAGGACAAATTGCTAGTCAAGGATATTAAATTTCCGTTCTGGACCGTTAAAAATATAGATGTTAGAAAATATTCTTATGCCTTACTTATGAGGTCACTAAAGTAATAATTTAAGTTTGTCCATTATAATCACTAGAAAAGAAGTGGATTAGGTGAATAATTTTTCTATTGAGCAGCGACATGATACAAGTATATAACGTAAAAATAGCATGGGTTAGCCAGTTATCGGCCTGGTCATTCAAAAATAGCCAGCGTTTGCAAAGTCACTAAAAAATAGCCATTATTTTGCTGCAACATAGAAAGTTCCAGTATAATATACTGGAGATAGGTGCACCTGTGTATGAACTTCCAGCATAATATGCTGGAACTCCAACACGCGGAAAGTTTCAGCATAATATACCGGAGATTAGAGCACCTGTGTATGGACTCCAACATAATTAGACCGGTATATTATACCGGAACTTCAGTATATTATACGGGAACTTCAGTATATTATGCTGGAAGTCCAGTATATTATACTGGAATTACAGTATATTATGCTGGAGTATTTTTCGGATTTTGAACAATATTTCGTTCAAATTTATCTTTACATGAAAAATGGCTAAATTTCGATTACTTTTGAAATTGTGACTATTTTTGAATGACCACTTATAAATCTGACTATTTTTAAATTTCTCTCGTATATAACGGCTTCTTCAACAAGGTGACTCAGAAAATAAAAAAAGTAAATTTTGGATAAATGACTGTTACTAAGTAAGAATATATAAACTTTATTTTTTCTTGGTTTGGATATTATTTATGCTAATGAAATAAATGTTCATATTTATTATAGAAACAATTATGGGGAAGTACCTTACCTATACTTGTTTGACCAAAAATATAGATCTTGATTCAACTAATTAACTTTATACAAGTGAGGGTTAATCTTAGTTAATAATAATATCCCAAAAAATAAAATTCCCGATAATATGATAAATAATACGCAGATCTCTTCCAAAAGCAATGAAGGTATACGATGGACAATACTTAAGAACCCAAACAGAAACAATGTAACATTAAATAGTGAGGAATATCAATAAATGACATTTATGTAAATAGACGAACGAGTCACCCGAAAAAGGATGAAACCAACGGATGTTCTTTCTGACAATGATGAATGATGAACAAACCTTTGAATATCCGAGTTATCCTCGGATCTTCGTAAAAATGTTGTTTTTGTAGGCTTATAATAAGATCAGGTTCTCTCTTTAAAGTCAAAATATATTTTACAAATCAATATCACATGTCCCTTTCATTGTGACTCTTTCTATTTATAGGGAACACGTTCCAAAAACCATAATAACTACAAATGCGGAGAATATTTACTAGAATATTCTCTTTAATGTCCTATCTTGAAACTCGCTGTTATAACTTTGTCAAGGGTACTCGACCTCAGCAACGGTCTTTGGCAACTCCTCGACTTCAATCTTCGCTGACACTTCGACCACGGTGTTTGATCAAAAAGTGTTAAACTCTTTGTCAAGATAATTAAACAAGATGATAATGGGCAAATCCTAGTTATACATAATAAATCCTAAATCTAAGATTAATAGATATCAATGATATGGGACCGCATTCGAGGTTATTAAATACCTAGGATGTACTCAATGATTGTCAATGAATGAGAGAATAATGATAGGCAGTAAATATGATAAATGACAATAAATGTAAATAGGAGGAAAGATTCACCCAAATATTAATGATGTGGATGATTCCTCCCTCTGACGATAACGTGTGATAACTAAATATGAGGATAGACAAGGTGCTCTTGGATCCTGTGAGTGAAAAGGTAGAATAAACAATAAAATCAATCATGGCAGCAAGACAAGCTTTTTGTATATTCTTTCAATAGTCAACTTCTTACAAGTGTTCTTATCAGAAAAGTGAAGATCCCCTTTTTGTTCCGTATCTCTTACTATTTATAAGAGACATTCCTAGGAAACCCTAAAAAGTACAACCCGGGAAATATTCAGTTGAATATTCCTTTTAGTGATTCTAAGACTATTCTAGTCATTACTACTTTGCTTCTCTACTCGACCTCAGTTTTGATATCTCGCTTGGCGACTCTTCGCTATTGGGCCCTACTCGACCTCCGCCATAACTCGTTCATTCGCATTTGCTGAACCTGGTCGAATTTTGACCCATACAGTTAGTCCCTCCGCTTGTTGAGGTCGTCGTCTTAGTCTACCTAAGTGAGTGGACCTTATCAGCAACCGTTTAGGAAAATCTGTCACGACCCAATTTTGGAGCCTTGATGGCGCCTGTCGTGGGACCAGGCCAACCACCTATCTAAACTAATCTAGAGACACTCATCAGAGAAATACTATTATTAACAAGTCTGAAATCAATAATAATAGTAAGTTTAAATTTGAAAACAGATTTATAAGAATCAGGAACCTATAATCCTACAAAAAACCGGATCCAGTGTCACACAGTCATGAGCTGCTAATACATAATCCAACCCGAAAAGAAATGACTAACATAGTCTGAAAATAAATACGGCAGGTAGAAAAGAAAGAGTTGACGAGCTCACGGTCGGCAGCTGCTACCTCGTCAACTCTGATGAAACTACTGCCACTCACTGACCAGAGCTGAATCCTGATGTACCTGGATCTGCACACAAGGTGCAGGGGGTAACGTGAGTACACCAACTCAGTAGTAACGAAACCAAATTACGGGCTGAGAGGTAGTGACATACTAAACCTCCGATAATTCGAACAACAGTATATAACTTGGACTAATATATCAGAAAATAAACAAGATACATCAATTTATGTCTGTAGCCCTGCATATCAGCAAGAATTCATATGAAATCAAGAATGATGTGTACTCAGTAAAACAAACTCTTAGAAGGTAGTCCACTCAGTACTAGAATACGGCCTTCCGGCCAGGGAAAATCCATCTCGGATATTACCTAAACACAAGTGACACAGTCACCTAGTACTAAGGATAAAGGCCGATCCATCCCCACGGAGAAGATCCATCTCCGGAACATAAGCCCCACGGAGAAGGTCCATCTCCAGAACATAATACTCGGACAAGATCCATGTCCAGGGAAGATCCATCCCCCAATATCTGTGCGCTCACTGGGGTGTAAAGACTCCGGAGGGACTCCTATAAACCCAAGCGCTATATCAAGCCAACGAAGGCATGATTCTAGGGTCGCTGCGGTGTGCAGTCCGACCTCATAACTGTCTCAAAACCAGGCTTCAAGCGTTACTCAGTCAGTACCTTCCAGTCTCACCCACAATGCTCTAACATATGAAAATCAGCCCAAACCAATGATAATATAGAATAAACTAGCAACTTACGAGACTGATGCACGAAACATATACTATAACAACACTGAGTACATGAAAATAATAATCATAAATAGAGACAGCAATAATCGACCGTTCCGGTCTGAGCATATCGGCGTGAAGCCTTAACATTTATACTTAGCATGAATTCTATTGCGTTCAAGGTAAAATGCCACCTTCACAGTACAAATATCAACATGAGATAACCATTAGACAATGCCATGGGATGATCCAGGCTACAAACATTCGGTGTACGCCCGCATGCCCGTCACTTGCCAAGTGTGTCACCTTAATTAACATCAAATATCAGATAGTTTGGGGTTTCGAACCCTCAGTTCCAAGTTTGGAAGCGTTACTTACCTCAAAACCGGCTAATATACTACTCCGCAGTGCCCTTGCCTCTAAATTCGGCATCTGAGTGCTCCAAATCTACCAACAATCAGAAGTATATCATTATAATATGCTAAGGAACTAATCCCAATCGAAATTTATCAAAAATACTCAAAAATCCAGAATTTGGTCAAACCCGTACCCTAGGACCATGTCTCGGAACTCGATAGAATTTACGCCACAAGAAACCTCGTCCTCCGAGGAGTCTATACATACCAAGAACACTGAATTCGGAGTCCAAATGACCCCTCAAATCCCCAATTTAAAGCCTCTTAATCCCAAGCCCTAATTACCCAATTTGCACTGATTTTTCCCTAATTTTCCACCATAAATCCGACCTTTAATCACATATAAACGTGTTTAGAGTCCAAAAACCTTACCTCCACGAAGAACTATCGAATCCCGTCTTCAAAATCCTTTCAAAAGCTTCAAACCCGGATGAAATATTGAGAAAGATGGCTAAAATTTGTGAAGGCACGCTTTTATACTTTCTGCCCAGTGGGTCCGCACCTGCGACCACTTACTCGCACCTGCGGAACCGCACCTACGGAAAATCCCAAGGACCTCAACTTCCGCACCTGCGATCGACCTCCCGCACCTGCGGCCTCGCAGGTGCGGCAATTACCTCGCACCTGCGGAAACTCCTTACTCAGCCAAACTTTCGTACTTGTGGAGACATGTCCGCTCCTGCGGGACCTCACCTGCGGCTCCCCTTCCGCAGGTGCGAAAACGCCAGTAACAACAACATCAACAATAGCAAAAACCATTCCAACTCCCCGTTAACCACCTGAAACCATCCCGAGCCCCTCGGTACCTCAACCAAACATACCAACGCATCATATATGATCTTTCAAACTTAGTCGAGCCTTCAAAACATCATCCACAACATCAAAACTCCAAAAATACATCGAATTCAAGCGTATGAACTTTGAATTTTCTAAATTCCACCAACGATTCCGAAACTACCCAAAACAACTCTGATTAACCTGAAATTTTGCAGACATATCCAAAATGACATTACGAACCTGTTCCAACTGTCAGAATTCCATTCCGACCCCGATAGCCTATTTTCCACTACCAACCGGAAATCACCAAAAACTAACTTTCGCTAATTCAAGCCTAATTCTACACCGGATATCACAAAAATATTCCGAACACACTCCTAAGTCTCAAATCACCTAACAAAGCTATCCGAGCCATAAAATCTGCATTCCGAGGCCGTTTACCAATAAGTAAACTCCCGGTTGACTTTTCCAACTCTAAGGCTACTTTTAGAGACTAAGTGTCTCAATTCCTCCTATAACCACTCCGAACCTGGACTAACCAACTCTAACACAGCATGAACAGTCTAACTAAGCTACAACAAGGCAGAAACAATGAAAATAATGCATGTTCCGCGTAACGACCGACCGGGTCGTTACATTCTCCCCCTTTTAAACAAACGTTCGTCCTCGAACGAGTCTAGAAACATACCTGGAGTCTCAAACAAGTGAGGATATCTGTTCCGCATCACCTGCTCGGTCTCCCAAGTAGCCTCCTCCACTGGCTGACCTCTCCACTGCACCTTCATTGAAGCTATCTCCTTTGACCTCAACTTTCTGACCTCGCGAGCCAAAATAGCCACTAGCTCCACCTCATAAAACATATCATCCTCGAGCTGAACTGTGCTGAAGTCCAAAACATGAGACGGGTCACCAACATACTTCCGAAGCATCGACACATGGAATACTGGATGAACACTAGACAAGTTGTGTGGCAAGGCAAGTCTATAAACCACCTCCCCAACCTTCTGAAGCACCTCAAAAGGAGCAATGAACCGAGGACTAAGCTTGGCCCTCTTCCCAAACTTCAAAACACCCTTCATGGGTGACGCCTTTAGCAAAACCTTATCACCCTCCATGAAAGACACATCCCGAACCTTCCGGTCCGTATAGCTTTGCTGCCTAGACTGAGCCGTGTGAAGTCGTTCCTGAATCAACTTCACCCTCACCAACGCATCCTGAACCAAATCTGGGCCTAATAGCCTAGCCTCGCCGGGCTCGAACCAACCAACCAGAGATCTACATCTCCTACCATATAAAGCCACATACGGCGCCATCTGAATACTAGAATGGTAGTTGTTGTTATATGCAAACTCTGCTAGAGGCAGAAACTTCTCCCACGAGCCACCAAAATCAATCACACAGGCACATAACATGTCCTCCAAGATCTGAATAGTCCGCTCTGACTGCCCGTCAGTCTGAGGATGAAATGCCGTGCTCAACTCTACCTGCGTACCTATACCTCTCTGCAAGGCACTCCAAAACTGAGATGTGAACTGAGTACCACTGTCAGAAATCATAGAAACTGGGACTCCATGCAATCGGACAATCTCCCTGATGTAAATACCAGCTAGCCTCTCCGAAGTATAAGTAGTACTGACAGGAATGAAGTGCGCCGACTTGTTCAGTCGATCCACAATGACCCAAATAGAATTAAATCCCTTCGGAGTCTGTGGAATCCCAACTACAAAGTCCATGGTGATCCGCTCCCACTTCCACTCTGGAATAACCATCTCCTGAAGCAATCCACCTGGTCTCTGGTGCTCATACTTGACCTGCTGGCAGTTGTCTTTGAGACACCGTGCTACATACTCAACAATATCCTCTTCATCCGCCTCCACCAATACTGCTATCTCAAATCCTGATACATCTTCGCGACACCCGGATGAATGGAGTACCGCGAGCTATAGGCCTCTGCTAGTATCATCTCTCGAAGGCCATCTACGTCAGGCACACAAATACGACCATGCATCCTTATAACCCCATCATCTCCAATAGTCACATCCCTGGCATCACCTCGACGAACCCTGTCATGAAGAACCAACAAGTGTCGGTCATCATATTGGCGTGCTTTAATCTGATCGTAGAGAGAAGACCGGGAAGCCATGATAGCTACTACCCGTGGAGGCTCTAAAAAATCCAATCTCACAAGCTGCCCTGTTAGGGACTGAACATCACGTGCTAAAGGTTGCTCTGCTGCTGAAAGATAGGCCAAACTCCCTGGTCGGCGACTCAGGGAATCGACCACTACATTGGCCTTCCTCGAATGATATAGGATGGTGAGGTCATAATCCTTAAGAAGCTCCAACCATCTTCTCTGACGAAGATTCTTATCCTTCTGCTTCAGCAGATACTGCAAGCTACGATGGTCAGTAAAAATCTCACACTGTACCCCATACAAATAATGACGCCAAATCTTCAAAGCATGAACAATGGCAGCTAGCTCAAGATCGTGCACCGGATAATTATTCTCGTGCACCTTCAACTATCTGGACGCGTAGGCAATCACCCTACCGTACTGCATCAAAACCGCTCCCAATCCAACTCAGGAAGCATCACAATAGACTGTCTAAGAACCCGAACCCGTAGGCAATACCAATATTGGAGTTGTAGTCAATGTTGACTTGAGTTTCTGAAAGCTCTCCTCGCACTCATCGGACCATCTGAATGGAGCACCCTTCTGGGTCAATCCGATCAAAGGTGAAGCAATAGAAGAAAATACCTCTACAAAGAGACGGTAATAACCCTCCAAACCCAGGAAACTCCTAATCTCCGTAGCTGAGGACAGTCTGGGCCAACTCTGCACCGCCTCTATCTTCTTCGGGTCCACCCGAATACCCTCACTAGACACCACGTGACCCAACAAAGCTAACGAACCAAGCCAAAACTCACATTTGAAGAACTTTGCATAAAGCTTCTCCTCCCTCAATCTCTGCAACACAACCCTCAAATGTTGACTGTGCTCCTCCTAGCTACGAGAGTACACCAGGATGTCTTCAATGAACACAATAACGAATGAATCAAGGTAAGACTGAAACACGATGTTCATCAAATGCATGAACACAGCTGGGGCATTGATCATCCCAAAAGACATCACCAGAAACTCATAGTGGCCATATCTAGTCCTGAAAGCAGTCTTCGGAATATCAGAATCCCGAATCTTCAGCTGATGGTACCCAAACCTCAAGTCGATCTTGCAGAACACCCTAGATCCCTGAAGCTGATCAAACAAGTCATCAATATGGGGAAGAGGATACCGGTTCTTCACTGTAACCTTGTTCAGCTGCCTATATTCAATGCACATACGCATGAAACCATCCTTATTCTTCACGAACAACACCGGTGCACCCCAAGGCGACATACTAGGCCGAATGAACCCCTTATCTAGGAGTTCTTGAAGTTGTTCCTTCAATTCCTTCAACTCTGCTGGGGCCATGAGGTAAGGGGGAATAGAGATAGGCTGGGTATCTGGCAATAAGTCAATACCAAAATTAATGTCCCTGTCAGGTGGCATGCCTGGCAGGTCTGCTGGGAAAACGTCAGGGAACTCACGGACCACAGGAACATAATCAATGGAAGGAGTCTCGCTACTAACATCCCTAACAAAGGCCAGATAAGACTCACACCCCTTCCCAATCATACGCTGAGCCTTCAGAAAGGAAATTACCCTGCTAGGCATATACTCCACCGAACCTCTCCACTCAATCCTCGGCAATCCGGGCATAGCTAAGGTCACGGTCTTGGCGTGACAGTCAAGAACCGTATGGCATGGCGAGAGCAATAATAGATCTGCTCGGGTCTCCCGACCCCCAATAGATATAATACAAAACCGGTACACCCGGTCTACCACAACAGTATCCCCCACCGGAGTCAACACATGAACAACTAAAATCAAAGACTCACGGGGCGTATCCAAGAAATGTGCAAAGTATGAAGAAACATATGAATACGTAGAACCAGGATCAAATAATACCACAACATCCCGGTGACAAACTGAGATAATACCTGTAATCATTGCATCTGAAGCTATGGTATTTGGTCTTCCCGGAAGTGCATAGAAAGGGGTCTGTCCTCCACTTGACCGACCTCCCCCTCTGGAGTGGCCTCTGACTGACTGACCTCCACCCCTAGCTGCCTGAGCGGGTGGTGTAGAAACTGGTGCTGAAGCTGGAGGATGGCTCCTGTGCTAAAATGAACTACCAGAAAGGCGGGGACAATACCTCTTGATGTGACCTGGATCCCCACACTCGAAGCAACCCTTCTCAGCAAATGACGGTGGGGACTGAAGGGAACCCCTGGAACCAGAGTAGCTGCTAGAATAACCATGTGCTGAGGAACCCTGAACTGATGGTGGCCGGGATGAGCTCTAAGATGGAAGTGCACTAAATAAGGAACGGCCCGGATGAGAGCTACGGGGACCGTGTCCTGATGAAGCACCACTGTAAACTGGATGAGCTGGCTGAAGAGGCCTGAATGGTCTGCCTCTGCTGTGCTGAGACTGACTTCCTGAGTGAACACCACTATAACTACCAGAACCTCGACGCCTCTTGGCCTCTCTCTCAACACGCTCCTAGCGGCACACTGACTCAATCTCCCTGGCTATGTCAACAACCTCCTCAAAAGAAGCACCAGATACCCTCTCCCTGGTCAGAAAAATCTGTAGCTAATAAGTGAGACCATTAACAAATCTCCGAATCCTCTCTCTGTCTGTGGGAACTAGCCAGATGGCATGATGGGCTAACTCAGAGAACCTCATCTCATACTACGTCACGGTCATGTCTCCCTAACGCAACTGCTCGAACTCTCTACGCAGCTCCTCTCTGCGAGACTGTGGTATATACTTCTCCAGAAAGAGAATGGAGAACTAGTGCCATGTAAGGGGCGCTGCATCAGCGGGTCTACGTCTCTCATAGGCCTCCCACCAAGCAAGTGCAGCTCCTGAAAACTGGAATTTAGTAAATGGAACCCCACTGGCCTCTAATATCCCTGTTGTACGTAGTATCCTCTGACACTTGTCCAAGAAGGCCTGGGCATCCTCGCCCTCTGTACCACTAAAAGTCGGAGGCTGGAGTCTGCTGAACCTTTCCAACCTACGCTGCTCATCATCAGCTAAAGTTGGGACCACATAATCCTGTACCGAAGAAATCTGTTGCACTGGGGCTGCCCCAGGTGTCTGAAGTCCCTAGGTGACCTGCTCAGGTATCCGGGCAGCTGGAGTCTGGATGCCTCCCCCGACCTGAGAAGTAGTAGCAGTAGTGGACATAGCGACGGCCTGTGCCAAGCTGGTGCATACCGTCAAAATCTGGGCTAGGGTCTCCTGAAGACCCGAAATCATAATGGGCACTGCTGGTGCCTGAGTCTGCCCCGCTGGAATCTCAGCTGCGGAGACCTGATCCTGGGTAATGGGAGGGTCCACAGGTGCTGCCCCGACTGCTGTGCGGGATGCACCCCTCTCTCTGCCATGGCCTCGACCTCGACCTCGGACTGGTCCTACTGGTGTCTGGTCACCACTGTCGGTAGCACGAGTCCTCACATCTGTGAGAGAATGAAAACAACAGAAGTTTAGTTTCAGAGTTCAACAGAGTCGCACGACAGAATTCAAAGATGTGGAATTTTCCTACGGGTTCTGTAGCCTCTCTAAGATAAGTACAGACATCTCTGTACCGATCTGCAAGACTCTACTTAAACTGCTAATGACTGGTGAGACCCATTTATCATAGAGCTCTGATTCCAACTTATCACGGCCCAATTTCGGAGCCGTGATGGCGCCTGTCGTGGGACCAGGCCAGCCACCTATCTAAACTAATCTAGAGTCACTCATCAGAGAAATACCATTTTTAACAAGTCTGAAATCAATAATAATAGTAAGTTTAAATTTGAAAACATATTTATCAAAATCAGGAACCCATAATCCTACAAAAACCCGGATCCAGTGTCACACAATCATGAGCTGCTAATACATAATACAACCCGAAAAGAAATGACTAACATAGTCTGAAAATAAATACGATAGGTAGAAAAGAAAGAGATGACGAGCTCACGGTCGTCAGCTGCTACCTCGTCAACTCTGATGAAACTACTGCTACTCACTGACCAGAGCTGAATCCCGATGTACCTGGATCTGCACACAAGGTGCAGGGGTAACATGAGTACACCAACTCAGTAGTAACGAAACCAAACTACGGGCTGAGAGGTAGTGACAAACTAAACCTGAATTCAAATAACTGTAAATAACTTGGACATGACAGTAATATATCAGAAAATAAACAAGATACATCAATTTATGTACGTAGCCCTGCATATCAGCATGAATTCATATGAAATCAAGAATGATGTGTACTCAGTAAAACAAACTCTCAGAAGGTAGTCCACTCAGTACTACAATACAGCCTTCCAGCCCAGAGAAAATCCATCCCGAATATTACCTAAACACAAGTGACACAGTCACCTAGTACTGAGGATAAAGGCCGATCCAGCCCCACGGAGAAGATCCATCTCCGGAACATAAGCCCCACGGAGAAGGTACATCTTCGGAACATAATACTCGGACAAGATTCATGTCCAGGGAAGATCCATCCCTCAATATTTGTGCTCTCACTAGGGGTGTAAAGACTCCGGAGGGGCTCCTATAAGCCCAAGCGCTATATCAAGACAATGAAGACATGATTCTAGGGTCGCTGCGGTGTGCAGTCCGACCTCATAACTGTCTCAAAACTAGGCTTCAAGCCTCACCCAGTCAGTACCTTCCAGTCTCACTCACAATGCTCTAACATATGAAAATCAGCCCAAATCAATGATAATATAGAATAAACTAGCAACTTACGAGACTGAGGCACGAAACATATACTATAACAGGACTGAGTACATGAAAACAATAATCATAAATAGAGACAACAATAATCGACCGTTCCGGTCTGAACATATCGACGTAAAGCCTTAACATTTATACTTAGCATGAATTCTATTGTGTTCAAGGTAAATGCCACCTTCACAATAAAAATATCAACATGAGATAACCATTAGACAGTGCCATGGGATGAGCAGGCTACATACATTTGGTGTACGCCCGCATGCCCGTCACTTGCCAAGTGCGTCACCTTAATTAACATCAAATATCAGATAGTTTGGGGTTTCGAACCCTCAGTTCCAAGTTTGGAAGCGTTACTTACCTCAAAACCGGCTAATATACTACTCCGCAGTGCCCTTGACTCTATATTCGTCCTCCGAGTGCTCCAAATCTACCAACAATCAGAAGTATATCATTATAATACGCTAAGGAACTAATCCCAATCGAAATTTATCAGAAATACTCAAAAATCCAGAACTTGGTCAAACCCGTCCCCCGGTCCCACATCTTGGAACTCGATAAAATTTACACCACAAGAAACCTCATCCTCCCAGGAGTCTATACATACCAAGAACACTGAATTCGGAGTCCAAATGACCCCTAAAATCCCCGATTTAAAGCCTGTTAATCACAAGCCCTAATTACCCAATTTGCACTGATTTTTCCCTAATTTTCCACCATAAATTCGACCTTTAATCACATATAAACGAGTTTAGAGTCCAAAAACCTTACCTCAACGAAGAACTATCGAATCCCCTCTTCAAAAACCCTTCAAAAACTTCAAACCCTGATGAAATATTGAGAAAGATGGCTAAAATTCGCGAAGGCACGCTTTTATACTTTCTGCCCAGTGGGTCCGCACCTGCGACCACTTACTCGCACCTGCGGAACCGCACCTGCGGAAAATCCCAAGGACCTCAACTTCTGCACCTGCGATCGACCTCCCGCACCTGCGGCCTCGCAGGCACGACAATTACCTCGCACCTTCAGGAACTCCTTACTCAGCCAAACTTCCGCACCTGCGGAGCCATGTCCGCTCCTGCGACCACTTACTCGCACCTGCGGAACCGCACCTGCGGATCCCAGGTGCGCACCTGCAGAAAATCCCAAGGACCTCAACTTCCGCACCTGCGATCGACCTCCAGCACCTGCGGCCTCGCAGGTGCGGCAATTACCTCGCACCTGCGAAAACTCCTTACTCAACCAAACTTCCGCACCTGCGGAGCCATGTCCGCTCCTGCGGGACCGCACTTGTGGCTCCCCTTCCGCAGGTGCGAAAACACCATTAACAACATCAGCAATAGCAAAAACCATTTCAACTCCCTGCTAACCATCCGAAACCATCCCGAGCCCCTCGGGACCCCAACCAAACATTCCAACGCATCATATATGATCATTCAAACTTAGTCGAGCCTTCGAAACATCATCCACAGCATCAAAACTCCAAGAACACATTGAATTCAAGCCTATGAACTTTGAATTTTCAAAATTCCACCAATGATACCAAAACTACCCAAAACAACTCCGATTGACCTGAAATTTTGCAGACATATCCAAAATGACATTACGAACCTCTTCCAACTGTCGAAATTCCATTCTGACCCCGATAGCCTATTTTCCACTGCCAACCAGAAATCGCCAAAAACTAACTTTCCCTAATTCAAGCATAATTCTACATCGGACATCACAAAAATATTCCGAACACACTCCTAAGTCCCAAATCACCTAAGAAGCTATCCGAGCCATAAAATCCGCATTCCGAGGCTGTTTCCCAATAAGTCAACTCCCAGTTGACTTTTCCAACTCTAAGGCTACTTTTAGAGACTAAGTGTCTCAATTACTCCTATAACCACTCCGAACCCGGACTAACCAAATCTAAAACATCATGAACAGTCTAACTAAGCTACAACAAGGAAGAAATAATGAAAATAATGCATGTTCCACGTAACGACCACTGGGTCGTTACAAAATCCCGCTATGATGACCGAGGAGAAGTGATCATCGTCGTGAATGTGATATGTCATTCCAAAGTGTCATGGTCAGTGAGGTAGACATAGGATGACGTCACAGACACATGCATGATCATTGCACATCTTCCCAATGCACAACATCGTATCTCAAACCTCCGTCACTTTCTAGGGTCACTGACAGGTTTTTGCACTGGTTCGGGCATCCCAGTTGACTATAAATAGAGGGGGGAAGCCTCTAAGTGAAACTTTCGCATATTCTAGCTTCTTTATCTCTGCATTTGGATTCTTCTTCTTGTTCTTCCCTAGTTATTGCTCTCCATATCTTCCACGGTCAATACCTTTTCTATGCCTTCGGCTCCGTCGCATACCACTATCGGAAAATGACTAATTCGATTCCCAACTCTGAGACAGTATCTGACGCTACCCCATTATCGGTGGCCATGCCCTCCAGTGGCGTAGAACCCATGGTTATGGAAGACGAGAGCTTCCCCACAGTGGAGGAGGTCGTCCCCCGTAATCCAGGCTCCAGGACCTACTTCTCTAACGTTCAGGACCCCGAGCCGGTATTTTACGAGATGGGGTTGAAGCATATCTCCTCCCTCAGATCCAAGTATCTCATTCCTGCCCATGTCGATATCGCTTCGGCAGGGGATGACGTGATACAAGTTCATCGGCATGGTATTGTGCATTCTACGCCTACCCGTTCCTAGTGGGCTACTCTCTCCCTCTTCCTCCATTGGCGGAGGATTTCTGTCGTTATTACGGCATCTGCCCAACTCAACTTTCCCCTTACATCAAGGTCTTCCTTATGCTGACGAAGTATGCGAAATTGGCCGGCTGCAAGGTTTCCATCCGCCATTTTTTTGCACCTCTTCTCACCTATCTTCCATAGGGGAACCATGATTCACCTCCGCCATAGTAGAACCAAGGGATTGGTGTCCGGAATGGATAACAAAGCAAATCGCCGATTTTGGTTTATTAATTTTTTTATCAAAACCGAGCACGTGGTAGCAAACCACAGCGTATTTATCGAGGAGTGGAATTTTGCTCGTAAGTATATTCGTCGACTCACGTTCTTTCCTCTTTTTTTTTGTGTTTCTTGATTGGTTTCTTTCCCTTTCGTGTAGCTGAGAAGCATCCCCTTCCCCTAGTCACCGACATTGCTAACTAGGTGGCACAAGTCCTCCCCTTTACCATAGGGATTCGTGAATGGGCGTCTTTCAACAAGAAGTTTGGGACCAAGCCCTCGACCAGTAAGTTAAACCTCGCCTTACAGATATTCCAAAGTCGTTACGGTTCATCCCCTCTTTTGTACTTATGATTCATTTGTTGGTGTCAGGTCGGAGGAATTCCAAGAAGGTGAAGGCCCCCATTTCTGCCTTCTGCCAGACAGTCGCCTCGGCCGGGATGCAATTTTTATTGGCCGAGTCCGTGAGGAGTGCTCTTCCTCAGACCTCATCATTGGGTGACTCCGGGCCACAGACGGTCGTTATATCAACAGAGACCCCGGTCCGCCCAGTGATGCACCTGATAGACGATCTTCTCCCGGCGATGAGGAGGCGGCACCGTTGAAGAGGCAGATGGTAGAGACTGTCAGATTCACCACAGCAGCAGGCCCAACCATCAGCCTCTTCCCAGTGTGTCACGGGACTTGTATGAGAAGTGGGTTCATGCTGAGTCCCAGCTTGATATATATTGGGCTCTGATGAAGGACAGGAAGGCTTCCGAGGCGGAGTTCTAGGATGCTAGTGTCAAGTCACGTGCAACTCATGACGCCTGTGGCTACGACCCCGGTACGTCCGGAATGGACGATGACGAAGATGATTTAGACAGTCTTGCATTTGATGCTTGGTACGATGATGAGTATGCTGATGGCGCTAGTGATGGTGGAGATGATGCGGTGTGACGCCTTTGTACTTAGTTTTTGTTCTTTTCTTTCTCTTCTTTTTATATGGGGGCGTCTTTCAGGCCCTTTGTAAGATGTTTTGTTTTGAATGGAATCACTTACTTTTTGTTGTATGTTCTCGGCCATTTTCGCTTTTCTTTGAATATTTTTCTCTGTAAGAGTTCCTGACTTTTAGTTGGTCCGAATGTGATCGAACATTAAAATATTCGAACATCATCGAATGTTAGTCGATTCGAGCAAGGTCGAGTGCTTAACTCTTTAAGTAATCCAACGAGGTCGAATGTTAATTAATTCGAGCGAAATTGAATTTTAGTTTATTCGAGCGAGGTCGAATGTTCGTTTAATTCGAGCCAGGTCGAATGATAGTTTATTCGAGCGAGGTCGAATGTTTGTTTAATTCGAGTGAGGTAGAATGTCAGTTTATTCGAGCAAGGTCGAATGTTGATTAATTCGAGCGAGGTCGAATGGCAGTTTATTCGTGCGAGGTCGAATGTTTGTTTAATTCGAGCAAGGTCAAATGGCAGTTTATTCGAGCAAGGTCAAATATTGATTAATTCGAGCGAGGTCGAATGACAGTTTATTCGAGCAAGGTCGAATGACAGTTTATTCGAGCAAGGTCGAATGACAGTTTATTCTAGAAAGGTCGAATGTTTGTTTAATTCGAGCGAGGTCGAATGACAGTTTATTCAAGCGAGGACGAATGTTGATTAATTCGAGCGAGGTTGAATGACACTTTATTCGAGCGAGGTCGAATGTTGATTAATTCGAGCGAGGTCGAATGACAGTTTATTCGAGCGAGGTCAAATGTTGACTTTGAGATTGGCGTAATATATAAACTTGGCGGAGAAAGGAGAAACTCATGTATTTGCATATTTTCGCTTTGTTTATGCATTCATTGGAGAAGTTTACATGCTTTTTCTTTGTTGTCACATACATTGGAGAAGTCTCAATCTATCTAGTCCCTTCATTGGTCGACCTGGAGAAGTAGTTGAGAGGTCGATCGATGAACTTAGCACTTCGGACTTCGAGACACCCTCTTCGTCGCCTCGCTAAAAACCTCCTCGAGAAAATCCAATTGGGACAAAACTCGGGTGAGGGAAAATGAGTACGACTTGGGGGACGTCTATCTGTAGAAGTTGAAGTATTTGAGGTGGGCGACGTTCCAATTGTTTGGTAGTAGTTTTCCCTCCATTTTTTCTAGCTGGAACGACCCTTTGCTTACTACCACCGTGATTTTGTACGGGTCGTCCCAATTGGTTCCCAGTTTGCGTTCCCGTTGGTCTCTGCTCGCTTGTGTTTTGGCTTTGAGTACATAGTCCCTGACTTTGAGTGGTCTGACTTTGGCTTTTTTGTTGTAGTACCACTCTGCCTGTTGTTTTTGAGCTATCATTCTTATGTAAGCCATGTTTCTCCGCTCTTCGGCTTCATCGAGGCCGTGTCTTCTGCTTTCGTCTTGTTTGGCCCTCTCTCGTTTGAGTACCTTAGGCTTGGTTCACCGACTTCGATCGGTATTACTGCATCAGTCCCATAAAATTGTGAATATGGTGTTTCTCCTGTGCTTATTTTTGGCGTGGTGCGGTATGCCCATAGCACTTATGGTAGTAATTTCGGCCACAGTCCCTTGGAGTTCTCAAGATTCTTTTCATGATGTTCAATATTGTTTTGTTGGAGGACTCCGCCTGACTGTTGCCTGCGGGATGATATGACGTGGAGAGTATTCTCTTGATGTGCTATTTTTCGAAAAACTAGGAGGTCTTTTTTCCAGTGAACTGGGTCCGTTGTCGCAACTGATTTCTTTAGGGATGCCGAAGCGGCATATGATGTTTCTCCATATGAATGTGATAACTTCCTGCTCGCATATTTGGGCGAATGCACCTGCTTCTACCCACTTGGAAAAATAGTCAGTCAAAACTAAAAGAAATTGTATATTACCTCGTCCCGCCGGGAGGGGTCTAACGACATTCCTCATTTGATGAAAGGCTAAGGCGAGGTGACTAAGTGGAGGTGCTATCCCTCTTGGTGAATCATGAGGGTGTATTTTTGGCATTGCTCGCACCTTCTGACGAAGTCGGCGACTTCTTTTTTCATTGTGGGCCAGTAGTAGCCTGCTCATATAAGGCATCTGACGAGAGCTTGATTGCCAGTATGAGCTCCGCAGTGGCCTTCGTGTACTTCTTCGAGGACGCGCCACATTTGGTTTGGTCCTAGGAATTTTGCTATGGGACCGCCAAACATTCTTTTGTACAAGTCGTCATTGACGATGTTGTACCTGGCCGCTTGCGTTTGAAGCTTCTTGGCTTCTTTTTTATCGGGTGGGAGCACTCCGTCCTGCAAATATGAGATAATACGATTGCGCCGGTCCTAAGTCATGGTTGTAGCTCGTACCTCGATTTGATCAATTGATTAATAGAGGATAGTGACCACGTTCTCTTTTCCGTTTATATTCCTCGTAGCTGCCGCCAGTTTGTCAAGGTCGCCTGCCTCGATGTTCTGTGCTCGAGGTATCTAGTCGAGCTGGCATTCATCGAACTCGGGCAACAACTTGCAAATCTCGTCCTGATATTTTTGTAGCCTTTGTTCTTTGATTTGGTAAGTCCCTGTGACTTGATTGATGACGAGTTGTGAGTCACAACGGAGGACGACCCGTCGTGCTTCGTATTTGAGGTCCAATTTTAGTCCTACGATCACGGCCTCATTGTTAGTCATATTAGGACACCGCATGGACTGGCGAATTACTTCGCATGTCGGGACCTCAAGTACGAGTCCCAGTCCAGATCCTGATGCGTTGAAGGCGCCATCGATGTATAGAATCCATAGGTCGGGTAACTCGGGGGAAGTTCTAGTGACTTCCCTCTCGACTTCGGGCATTATTTTGGCTCTAAATTCGGCGACGAAGTCAGCGAGTACTTGCGACTTTATCGTTGTTCACGACTGATATAGTATATCGTGCTCGCTTAACTCAATGGACCATTCAGCCAACGTGCCCGACAACTCGGGTTTATGTAGGATACTCCTTAGGGGAAAGGTCGAACTACTGAGATAGGATGGCATTAGAAATAAGGTCTGAGCTTTCGTGAAGCTACGACTAAAGCCAGGGCCAGCTTTTCGAGGTAGGGGTACCTCGTTTCGGCGTTAACCAAAGTTTTGCTAATATAATAGATTGGATATTGCGTACCTTTGTTTTCTCGGACTAAGACTGCGCTCACCGCAATGACGGATATTTCCAGGTAGATTAGGAGGCGTTCTCCAGGTTCCGCCTTGGCAAGTAGTGGGGGCGAGGACATGTATGCTTTTAATTCTCTTAGGGCATTGACGCACTCGGAATTCCATTGGATTCCGTTGTCCTTCTTGAATACACCAAAAAATTTGTGGCATCTATCAGAGGATCGTGAGATAAACCTTGACAGGGCAGCTATTCGGCCAGTCAGTTTTTTGCATCTGCTTCTTGCTGGTCAAATTTTCAGGTATTCCCTCTATAGCCTTTATTTGTTCGGGGTTATCTTCGATTCCTCTCTGCGACACCAAAAAGCCGAGGAACTTTCCTGAGGTCACGCCGAAGGCGCATTTCTCGGGGTACAACTTCATGCCATATCGCCTAAGTATGTCGAAGGCCTCCCTCAGGTGGTCAATGTGGTCCTCTTTCTTTTCGACTTGACCAACATGTCGTCTATATACACTCACATCGTCTTGCCGAGCTGTTCTTTGAACATTTTGGTTACTAGCCTCTGATAGGGTGCCCTGTATTTTTTAGTCCGAACGGCATGACTCTGTAGCAGTACGTCCCTTGGTGGGTGATGAAAGTGGTTTTTTCCTGGTCCTCCTCCTCCATGAGGATTTGGTTGTAACCTGAGTAGGCATCCAAGAAACTTAACAGCTCGTGCCCAGCTGTTGTGTCGATGAGCTGATTAATGTAAGGCAACAGAAATTAATCTTTCGGGCAGGCCTTGTTCAGATCTGTGAAGTCCACGCACATGCGCCATTTCCCGTTTCTTTTCACCATGAACACGTTGGCGACCCATTGGGGGTACTTTGACTCTCTAATAGAACCGTTTGCGAGCAATTTTTCTACCTCTATGCGGACGACATCATTTATTGCAGTGTTAAATTTTCGTCTGATCTGCCGTACCGGCGGGTAGAGTGGGTCGACATTCAGCTTGTGTATTGCTATTTCCTTTGGGATGCCTGGCATATCTCCATGGGAGAAGGAAAGAAGTATGCGTTGTCAGTTAAAAATTTATAGAATTTACCTGCCTCTTGGAGTTTGTGGCCGATGTAAGCTTTTTTGTTGTGGTCGTTTTTATCCAAATGAACGGGATCGAGGTCTTCCACAGTTGATCTCGTGGCCTCCACGATGTCGGGGTCTTTGATGACGTCTCTTTGTTCAAATACGCCTGACCCCGACCTCACTAATTGCTACGCGTTTGCGCCTTTGCCTTTCAATTGTTGAGTGTATGTGCAGTCTTGGGCGATGCGATAGCATTCTTGGGATATGCCCTGCTCGTCGCGAATGCTGAATACTCCCCAGGGGGTGAGAAATTTTATGACCTGGTACAGGCTGGACGGGATGACTCTCATGGCGTGTATCCAGGACCGTCCTATGATGGTGTTGTACGTTGTGTCTTGATTCATGATGTGGAATGTTGTTTCCAGGGTTATACCACCGGCCAGAACGGGCAATGTGATCTCTCCGGAGGTCCGCTCAACTGCATTGTTAAAACCTGTTAGTGTTATGCAGCGTGGTACCATCTTATCCTTGAGTCTCATTTGTGCGAGAACTCTGGGGTGGATAATACACGCTCCGCTTCCGTCATCTACCATAATCCGTTTTACATCGGTGTCTGAAATTCGTAAAGTAATAACAAGATCATCAAATAGTGAGGAAAGGTCAAACCGTGGGTATCCGACTTATCGAAGATGATACTTTCTTCGAGGTCATCATACCATTCGTGGGTGATCGACTGCTTCAACTTGTGGGTGGTTGTGAATTTCACGTGATTGATCGTTGCGTCGTCACCTCTGTTGATAATCATCTGTATGGTGCGGGTTGGGGAGGGTGGTTTCGGGGGGCCTTGATGTTGTTCCCGACCACGGGCGAAATTGGCTCTTCCTCGATCGCTCATCAGCTCCTTCAACTTCCCTTGGTGAAGCATGTTTACTACCTCTTGCCTCAAGGAAATACAGTCATCTGTTTATGGCCTCGCTCCTGATGGAATTCACAAAGGGCATTCGACTTTCTGGTGCTTGGGTCAGACTTTATCTTTTGTGGACACTTCACCTTAGGCCGAGCTTCTCTAGGGCGTAGACTATTTCTGAAGGAGAAACACAAAAGTTGTGAGCAGATAATAGTGGAGGCATACCTATTTCGTTTTGGTGAGTCCCTGTCTGCTGCCTAGAGGGGCCATCGCCATGGCGGGTGAGTGGTTGGACGACAGTTCTAATGTATGGCTGGTGTCTTTCGCGATTGAGGCACAGACCTGCATGGTCCCTTCGGTTGTGGTTTCGGCGGTCTTTTCTTGACTCAATCTGGATCGACGTCAACCGGTGGGTTGGTCCGTTGAGGTCATCCTGGTTCGCTCTCACCTCGACACAGTAAGAGTTGTGTATTTCTTCCCAGGTAGTGGGGGGATATTTCATGATCCTGCTCAATAGTTTTCTAGTAGCCCTCGACCCACTCCTGTTTAGCCTGTTCTGGAAAGATGCTACTGTCATTCCCTCTGACAAGTTTGGAAGGGTCATTCTCACTCTGTTTAATCGGGTGAGGAAGTCCCTGAGTCCTTCGCTGGGTGACTATTAAATGGCGAATATGTCATTCACCCTGGCTTCTGATTTCTTGGCCCCGGCATGGGCGGTGACGAACTTGTCGGCCATCTCCTCAAAAGTTTCTATGGAACATGCTGGTAGTTGTGAATACCATGTCAGGGCTCCCCTGGTTAGGGTTTCGCCGAATTCCTTAGCAGTACCGATGTCACTTGTTCTTTGGTGAGGTCGTTGTCTTTCACTGCGGTGACGTAGTGGATGATATGATCTTCAGGGTCCATTGTGCCGTCATATATTTTTAATTATGGAGACATCTTGAATGTTTTGGGTATAACATGTGGTGCTGCCTTGTCGCTATACGATTGTTCCACGAATCGGCCGACATCCCGTTTTGGCAGAAGTTTTCGGGCGCCTGGTATCTTATCAATCCTCTCTTGGTGTTCCCTCATTTGGTCGTGGAGTGCTTATTATCGTTCTCCATTTCCTCCATTTTTCTTAAAATGGCAGCGAGGGCGTCATTACCTGCATCACTAACAGTGTGAGTGGTACCTGTTGGAGGAGGAGTGTGCTGCTCGCCGGTTGTCATTATGATGTAGACTCGTGCATTGTTTCTACTCGCCCCTTGAGCGGGTTTGTCGAGTATACTGTTCAGTTTACTTTCAGCCACACCTCCAGTAATTTTTTCACTGCTGGTGGTGCTTCTTCTGTCGTGGACGTGGAGGCTCCTTTCCCATGAGAGGTGGTAACATTGCCACGAGGGGGAGGTGAATCACTTCGCCTAGGTGAAACACTTGGTGTCACATTTTCCTCGTCATCTCCGTTAACCTCGTTGATGGTGATTAGGAGGTTAGCAGTGAGGCGTGCTACTGCCTTCAATCTTTCTTCTCCATTTCCTGCCATGTTAGCTCGTGCAAACAGGAAAAAGAAAGCTCTGTCATTTTTTTTTCTTTAGATCTAGAAGAAACTAAAGTTTTAACTAGAAAATTTCCACGGACGACGTCAAATTGTTTGACCAAAAAGTGTTAAACTCTTTGTCAAGCTAATTAAATAAGATGATAATGGGCAAATCATAGTTAAACATAATAAATTCTAGATCTAAGATTAATAGATATCAACGATATAGGACAGCATTCGAGGTTATTAAATACCTAGGATGTACTCAATGATTGTCAATGAATGAAAGAATAATGGTAGGCAATAAATATGATAAATGGCAATAAATGTAAATAGGAGGAATGATTCACCCAAATATTGAATGATGTGAATGATTCCTCCCTCTGACAACAACGTGTGATAACTAAATATGAGGATGGACAATGTGTTCTTAGATCTTGTGCGTGAAAAGGTAGAATAAACAATGAAATCAATCACGGCATCAAGACAAGCTTTTTGTATATTCTCTTAATAGTCAACTTCTTACAAGTGTTCTTATCAGAAAAGTAAAGATCCCCTTTTTGTTCCTTATCTCTTACTATTTATAAGGGATATTCCTAGGAAACCCTAAAAAGTACAACCCGAGGAATATTCAGTTGATTATTCCTTTTAGTGATTCTAAGACTATCCTAGTCATTACTACTTTGCTTCTCTACTCGACCTCGGCCTTGATATCTCGCTTGGCTACTCTTCGCTATTGGGCCCTGCTCGACCTCGATCATAACTCGTTCATTCGCATTTGCTGAATCTGGTCGGATTTTGACTCATACACACGGCCGTCATTGTTAATTAGATAAAACCATTGTAAAAACCTTTGACAAACTTCTTAAACCCTTTTCTTGAAAATGGGCAAACTAAGAGGAATTTGATATTAGAACAGTTATTTATAGTATTTAGTTCTTGTCATATTCAAAAGATTAAATTCTACTAGTAGTTGTTTATAATATGTGCTACATGTTTTATGCACTCATTCTTTGTCCATAACAAGGGTTCGTTAATTGTCACCCCACACACACATATATAGTTTCATCATAATTATTACACACAATTAACAGTACGTATGTTTTGATTGTTGTTTTTTCATCATTTCATAGTGTAATGTTTTAAACTATATTGTATTGTGTTGTTGAAACATTAATGTCTGAATAGACTTCGCGTTTTTTTTTTGGGGGGGTTATCATTTACAATTTTTTATTGAAAACAGGCAATTTTGTCCTTTAAGACATTTGATTATCTAGCTCGGAAAAAAAAAAAAGAAAAAAAAAAGGAATGAAGGTTACTTGAGATGCTTTCTTTTCTGTTCATTTTTTACTTTAGTTTCACTAATTGACAGGTACATATTAGCCTAGGAAAAAGTTGTTGTTTTCACACGGGAAAGAAGACAAGTATAAGGTGACTGGAATCTAAAGAAACTGGATTTTTGTTAATTCCATCAAATCGAAGTTTTTTAATTAAGCCCACTATACGTTTGTCAATTTTACTGATGAGGTTGAATGTGACGTTTGATGCTTCTATTATACACCAAATTCCTTTCTTTTATAGCTACAAATTAAAGTTGTTAAATGTTTTAGTCCTAACATCCTTCCACTGCTACAAGAATTTGATCATTCTGCAGCATCTCTATTACTTGAGTGAAAAAAAAGAAAACAATATAATATTGTCCTTGTGATGAATCTGATATGTCAGTTGAGTTAAATAGGTAAAAATTTGAGCTTCTCTGAGTGAATTTTGACATCAAACGAGTAGCTTTATAATTTTGGTTCAGACACTCACTCAGGCAATATCTTCATTTCAGTGATTTGCTTGATCAATGGTTAATTAGTAGTTCATAAACATAATTATGTGCTAGTGTATCAAGAAATGGAAATGGAGGGAAGAGGATATTCAGATTTGTATAGAAATACAAGCGAAGAATTGTTCATAAGAAATATGATGGAGAACTCAGTAGGAGTGGCTGCGCCTACAATGGAGATGTTGGGTTTTAGAAACATCTCTCATTCCCTTCGAACTGATAGTGAGGAACTCTTCAAAACCTGGCTCACCACTGCAGAGGCAAGCAATTTATGTTAAGACTTTTGCATCTTATTACATTCTCAAATCTGCTTTTTTGTTAAGAATACCTCTTAATTTGCATATATATATATATATATAAATGAATTCCATTCTTCTCATCATGCTATCAATCATCTCTTGAACTCTGTATATCATATGGACTCACAACCAAATTAAAGTAGAAAAAGAAATATCCAGTACTTTTGCTCTATATCCTCCTTATGTGTCAGTTGTTAAAAGTGTTTAGGTATCCCAAAGCTACTGGCAGGCATGTATCTCACAATTGATGGATATGCATTTTTCAATCATAGTAAATGCTTCTCCTACATTATATCACATTCCTCATATATAATTTTAAGCATTCATTGAAGAAAGAGATAACTTAGAGAGTTTTGAAGTAGAGGCATGTATTCCTGGCTTCTCTTTCATGGATTCATATTGCCAAGGAAGAGACAACCAGTAGGCAATTCATAACTGTCATTCTATCTCTAATTTTCTTGCTCTATTATTGTTGGTTAACCACTATAGTTAAAACACTAGTCCTTAAATGTCCAGATTTAGAGGTCAAAAAATACATGTATATCGCTTTTACATTTGCCTTCTTGCTCTTTTGTAAATCTGCTGATTCACTACCCTTTGCTTCTTAGAATAATGGCAGTGATTCTACAACGATGGCTCACCGAGCTCGACAAGGATCACGAAGGTTAGTGTGTTTGGACTTTGGAGTGATTTGTTAAAGGTGCCAAGTAGCATAACCTTGTAATGCAATGTACATTGTGCCAAATATATAGCTTTACATTATTTCTGTCTCTTCCTCTTTTTGAGTTTTACGTATTATTAGTAGGTTCAGCTCATGAGGAAGTTGAATTCTCACTATAGCTATGGTTTATTTTTCACTTATCACTCTAACTTGCAAGTCCAATTCGACGATAATATATTATAACCTATGCCATTGAAAAGTTACATTATTTTTTCAGCTTTTATGGCTATGCTAAATTTTGATGATTTCAGAAGTGGTTACATTCTTTAGTTTTAAAATGCAGGATCTCTAGTGAACTCGCTGGTCTATCAAATCAGCAGTATGTGGGAAGTCAGAAAAGAAAAGTGGCGGACTCTCTGCAGCCACAAAATGCGTCTACTGCCCATGAATCATCTAGCAGCCTTAACCAACATTCAAGCAGGTGATCTACCTTTTCCTTCTGTAGGGTTGTATGATTTAATCACGATCTGTGTTAGTAAATGTCAAATTAAAATCCAAAATAGAAAAAAAAAAAAGGTCCATTTTCTGGGGCTATTGCAATGTGTTTTATTGCTGCCTTAGGCTTACTCATTTGGTTTTCAACTTTTCATTATTTGTGGGTTATCCGGCTTGAGGTTATTGCTCAACCAATGTAGATATTTCATTCGATTTTCTCATGTTATTAGTGATTCTGAAAATTTTTGGGGGTAATAACCAATTTTGGCTTTATTTGTCTTCAGGAATATCACTGATACGGAAATGCAAGCTAGTAATCTCTTTTTAGCCAAGGTTTGTTCAATAATTGCAGATATCAATGTACAGAATTTCTGTTGTGATCCTCATACGGAGCTTTCTTGCAGACTTGGTTTCATAGTTCTCAGCCCATGACGAGAAGTCGCTCCTCTGAGTTAAGGTATCCTTCATACTGCATCCTTTATAGCGGTAGGAGGATAATGTCCTTGCTTGCTCTTCTGTAAGGAGCACTATATATACTTGGAATTAGGCCCTCAAGAATTTTATATTTTCCTATATAGATTGAGTTTAGGGCTTTCTTGAATTTTTGGGAAATTAATTACAGGCGCTAGCCAACATATACAAACCATATACATTTGCCGGCTATTATTTTGGAGGCCAGCCTATTAAAAGTAATATTTCCCTTGAGTTTATATCTAATTTGAAACGAAGACTTCCAAGTACAAGAAATCACTAAAAAACTATTGGAGAATCTTTTTCCCCATCAATGTATTCCATATTGTTATTGCTAGATGCTGATCATTTCTTTCGATAATATACCTGGTTGTTGCATGAAATTTCTGTAGGAGGAGGTATGCAGCCATGCAAAACACGCAGTCTTCTCTAGCTCGTGAATCCCTGCATAATATACCTGGAAATGCTGTTAACTTTAAAGAAGTTTCTGATCCCACTATGTTCACTGACATGTCAATGTGTGAACTTACCAGTCAACCCAATACTTTTATATCTCCGTCAAATTCATCCTCATCTACTTTTGAAACTCAGCAAGTGGATGGTGCAGATAATATTTCATCTGTCGTAAGCATGCTAAAGGGTACTTTAGAGCGGAAGAAATTAACAAACTATCACAGTACTGCTAGGGAAGCCATTGAGGAGAATATACTAGGATGTTATGGTAATCAAGACAACTTTGGCATGAATCAACATCCAGGGAATCATATTTCTGAAAATCAAGGGATGTATCAGGATGCATCATTAGATGTCGTCTTAGAAGGTATTATGGCTCCCTCAAACCCAATCCAGATGTGTGTGGTGTCACAAGAACCTTCCCAAAGTGAATCCTCTGTTGCTGCGCCAATTATTTCAACCAGTTTTGATGCATGTGATGGTCTAAGCAATGCAAGTCAAGCTTTAAATGTGTACGAGGGCTCTAGAAATCAAGTTGGATATGCAAGGAGCTCAGAAAATGGTTCAACTGCCAGAGGTGAATATGATGTACATCAGCTGTCTGTATTGAATTATCTATACTGTTCTCTATTTGTATGTTGCGCGTCTTAGTGAATTCATGCAAGCAAGGATGTCTTCAAACTGAGAGATGATACTTATTTTTCAAACTAAGAGATGATACATCTGAAACTCTGGATTTTGCATAGTGCACTTATTTAGATGGTTGTTTCTCCAAACATTTTGAGCATAGGTTTGTTAATATATTTCATTTACTGTTCAAGTGCAGGTCTTAGAGAACGAATATATGATAACGTGAAGGACAACCAGAAGGTATTCTCTACCTCCTATGTCCTTGGGATTGGAAACAATATTAACCAATATTCAACTTAGAATAGTTAGATGGTTAGCTGATGATATTTTCTCCAATTTGTTCAGACACCGCAGAAAGAAGGTTTAGTTCGAAATGGATCTTTGACATCAGTTCAGTCAGGTAACTGAGGCATTTAGCTACAATGGATAAATATCACATCTTTGCATTTCACTTTCATATCTATTTAAATTATAAATGTAACAATGATGATCATGGTTTTTTCAAATAACATAGTGGCATGCCGATTGCTTCCTATTGCATTCTTGCTCACTCTCTCTCTCTCTCTCCCTATCCCACCTGTTGTATTCCTATCCTGAAATTACAAAGTAGTTTAGGTTAGATCACTTGTTAGGTAAAAGCAACAAAGCAAGGAACATATCGGAAGAACTTACAGAATATATTTAACAGGTCGGCACTGCAATACTGCCAAAATTGGATCCTATTAATTGCATATTTTTAGAAAAGTTATTAAAGGATTCATGCAATCAAAGGAGGGAAACTGGAAAAATACAGTAAGAATAATTTTTTTAAATACTTGTTGGTGCTAAAAGGCTTTAAGAGAGCTTACAAGTAAAATGTGATTTGCAACACTTGTAATGGTTGGCCAACTTATGGGCATATGATAAAAGAGTTTTACGCACCAAAGGCACTTTCTCATGAGAGTTCTGTTCATCTTCAGAAGGTTTTCCTCTAATTGTCTTAGGGTTCTTTCTTGCTCTGGGAATATAAGTAATAAGATGTTTGTTATATCTTTTCTAACATTTTTAAAGATCGAAGAGCTCTAAAAAGAGACAACAAAGTAAATATGAAAGGTCCATGCTTACCACGAGACAGAAACTGTCTTATTTAATGGAAAAATTGAGGTGCAGTGTCACCTCAGATTCTTGTTAATATCTTGATTAGCCCAACAGTGCTAATAATCTATTTTCACTGCATTAGGGTAGGCCGTCTACATTACACCCCTTGGGGTGCAGCCTTCCCTGGACCCTGCGTGAACGTGGGATGTCTTGTGCACTGCACTGCCCTTTTTATGTTGAGGTTATGTTCCAAAGCTTTATCTCTGTAATTCTATTAGATAAAGAAAATTTATGGTTTACTTGTACACAGATGCTATATTACATGAAATGCATGCTGTTACTTAATTGCTTTTCACGCCGTTCACTTCTAACCAGCATAAACCAATGCAGCGGAAAATGGAGATCCTACAAAGAAGCGAAGGGTGGAGCGGTCTCGGAAGTATGTAAAAATATTCTCAGAACTTGTGTGAATCTTATTCTTTTTAGTGATCATTAGTCTTTCTATTGGTTGGTAAAACTATTGGATGCAGAAATAATTGTAGATAGCATGTGTTCTGCCTACGCATGTGACTTCCATCTTTTATTTTCCTGTAATGATTTGATAGCTGAAATCAGAATAAGTTTTTGAAAAGTCATTTAAAGTTTGATGCTCTGAAAGGCCTCGACTAGGTGATATTATTGCTTCTCTAAATGGAAAAAAACACATGCATCCTTTTCATTGCATGTACTTGCAAAGGTTATGCACATTATTCTGATGCTATAACTTGATGGTCTATTCATATTCTTAGACTGCTTGCTACCCTCATATTGGTCTCCATGTTGATGCAGAATGGCAGAAGCCAAAGAGAGAAATTTAACACCAGCAATTCCTTCAGATATGCAATCCCTTTTGAAGCGTTGTGAGAATCTGGAGAAGGAAGTCCGTTCACTTAAACTTAATTTGGCGTTTATGAATAGGTACGTTCAAACACAAAACCTGATGAATTAAAGGCCAAAAACACGCGACAAATTTATCATACTTACAAACTTCAGTTTTTGTGGAAGAAACAAATTTCATTAGCTGATCCATGTTTCCAAGCATGTTTAATATGAGCTATCAATTAGGTGAAACAATTTTGAGATTGCTGTGATTTTGCAAACATGCAAGGATCACTAGATACTATAGACCTGGGATAGGAAACTAATGCTTTCTCCATTGATAAGTTAGTTACACTGTGTGATATCAAAACCAAGTTTTTGAAGTAAGCGATCATCCTAGTTTTAGTATTAACTTCTTGCATGCTTTCCATTTGTTGTAGACAATTGAGCATGTCATGAGGTTTATCATGCATCAGATTTCAACACTCCACTGGTTTTACCAATTGGAAACAATTATCTTGTGTAAATATGCAGAAGTTTCTCAAAACATGTTCCATTATAATTAACCTTCTCAAAGCCCATGTCTCAGACTTGTTAGCTAGGTGGTTTAATAAAATCCCCGACTCCATAAAAAGAAGAAGAGAAAACAGGAAATGAGTGAAGTAGAATGAGATCCTGCTTGAATGCATTTGCATTTTCTTTTTCGGTTGTCTAATAAAAGATGTAGTTCTGTTGGATCATCAGACAATGAAAAGGTAAAGCAATGTTTGATAATCAGAGTTTTCTAAATGACAGAAAGGATTCTGAACAGACTACGCAAATTGAAGAGCTGCAGAAGCAGAAGGAGGAGTTGGTCAAAGAAAAAGAGCGCCTTGTTGGAGAAATTGAGAGGATCATTTCAGAATCTGGAAAGTTTTAGATTACCAGTGTTGTTTTTTAACAGCTCCAATCTATCGGGTTACAACTGAATCTGAATATTTCATGTTCTCCGTCACTTTAACATTTTGTGACTTCCTTCCTACGTATCTATTGTTTATTTCCTTCTTTTCTGCTAATATCTTTTGAAAATTGTTTTTTCTTTTCTTTCTTTCTTTTAATAATAAAATCACTAATTATCCTTCTTTCCCCCTAATTGATGATGTTGTTTAAATACATTACCGTTTCTGCCTTACTACTTCAAAATAAGGGAATTTTCTTCAGGAAGTAGAATAAGAAACAGTGGAAGAACAAATCAAATAGCAACCAGAATATGGCCAGTTAAATAACAGAATTAAACTTACTGTTCTATCTTGTTTGAGCAATACAAAGCCAAAGGAATTCTAGAGGGGACAGTAAACTTGGTGAAGCAAAAGTTGCAAAGCTCTAGCACAGAAAAGACGATTCAGTACAACCATAACTATTACTTTATCAAGTATCACAACTGACAATATGCTGATACTTATGTTCCAGGGCTTTGATCTAGTTGTAAGAGTCCAACACGTGATGTGTGAGTTAAGGCGCATGTCATCCTGCCACAAAACAAAAGACTTAAGGGGTCGTTTGGTACGCGAGATAAGGTGTGGGATTAAATTTATACTATGTTTGGTTGACGGTATAAATTAATCCCGGGATAAATTTATACCGTCAACCAAACATGATATAAATTTAATCCTAGTCTTAATACATGATATACCAACTTATCCCATCAAATTTGGAATTATATTATCCTACCTCCCAAGTGGGATAAATTAGTCCAGAAATTAATTATAATCCCGCAATAATTTAGTCCGTGTACCAAACGACCCCTAAGCGTTTGAGTAGAGAAGGGTAAAGGGCAGGCCCATCATCCACTGAGTTCCGAACCATGAACCATTGGTCCGCATGTATTTCTCGTTCATAAAAAAAAGAATATGCTGATACTTCCTAGTAAAAGACATCAAGGAGGTAGCAAAGCTACAAGCTTCCTAGTTAACCTGATCCCACTGTAAACAACCAGATTCAGGTATTATCGATTCTGAAGAGCAAAATCTCGAATGGCAAATATGAATAGAGAGAACTACAGTATTGACTTCATTCAAGCGTGCACAATATATTGCTCGGGGATAACTTTTTACAAGTATTTATTCCTGCAGTTTGTTCTGTACACAAGGAATTACAATACAACAATATGATAGAAACACTATGTGAAAACTGTCTACTGGTACAAGGATATTACATTTCCAATTGAACAGCCGATCGACCTGTTCCTGCACTTCTACAAAAATGAGTGCTACATGCTATTGCGAACTGCAATTTCAGGGAGGCCGATCCTTCTGAAATATTGAATGGCCAACCAACTAGTAAATGACACGTAAGCTAGCAGGAAACAAACTCTCTTTAACCGGACTTTATTGAGAGACAGAGTAAGCCTTCTTGTCACAGAAAGTTGATAGATGCGAGAGATCAACCTTTGTAAGAGTCCGAAAAAAACTATTGATATCATGGAAGTACAGAACCCAGCAATAACTCCAGCTACAGCTTCCCATCTCCAGTGCCAGGCTGAAGCCCAGCTAACATACCAAGACTTTAATATCCTCGCGAACCTGCCACAATAATATCCAATTAAGACAAATGAATCAGGCTGGCAATAGAAAACCAAAACAATTAATGTTAGTGAGTATGACTATCACATGCTGTTTGATCTTAGTTTTTCACAAACCTATAGGATGCACAAACTAGAAAGAAATATGGAAATGGTTACTCCTAGCAAACTGACAACCAGGACTCAAGGAATCGTACTTATTCTTGGCTGGCTACTAGAATATATAAGCTAATATTTCAGTCCTGACCAATTTGAAGTAACGTCAGATGCATAGTTAGCTTGCGGCTTTAGCAAGCTAACAGAGACCAATTTCTAAGCTAATATATCAAATTCCAGTTTCAGGTAAAGTCAGATGCAGAGTTACTGTTTCTAAGCTAACTCCATACTTTGAGCTTATTCATGTTCAGTTCAAATTACCAGTGCAGAGAATGCCACCTCTAAACCAGTTCCGTGCCTCAATCCCAAACGAAGGTAAGTTTAATCTCAAAAAGGAGTTCGAGAAAACCCGTTCATCCAGGAAATGCAAAGAATTCGACACCAAGCTATTGCAGCAAGTTCAGTATCTAAGTAGAGAAGTTAGAAGGACGGGCCCATTATCCCCGAGTTTCAACGCTGAAACAACGGATAATAAAAGAACAGTGCATAATAATAAGGCAACAGAATTGAATTAGCAAGCAAGACTATCTTATAACTTGGTGCTTGGGGAGGTGCTTGTAACAGCCCAACCTAACAGCCCAACCTGCTAGTGATATTGTTCACTCTGGGCCTCGGCCCTCATAGGTTTAAAGCACGAAACTAGGGTCTTAAATCTGTTAACTTATATACCCAGCATCCATCTTTTGTTTTTGCCAATGTGAAACTCTATCTAAAGTCTGGTGTTACATACACTCCCTCTTATGGACTCAGTTTGCTAAGGTTTGCCCCACCGCATGAGACTGGCCTACACTCAAGACTGAGGTTTGCCTCGCCTAACCGGGATTTGCCTAAACTCAGTTGAACTCTGACCCACCACCGGCAAGGCTGACACAAGAGTGGCTCTGATACTATCTGTAACAGTCCAGCCCGCTAGTGATATTGTCCGCTCTGGGGTTAGGCCCTCACGGGTTTAAAACGCATCATTAGGGTCTTAGGTTTGTTAACTTATATACCCAGCATCCCTCTTTTGTTTTTGCCAATGTGGGACTCTTTTTAAAGTCGGGAGTGTTACAGTGCTTGATGATGGATGAGATTCGGTAAAGGGCCGTTTGGTAGATGGATCAAAGTCCATTCTTGTCAGACAAACCTAAACCCGATGCCCTTCTCAATGTGATCCCACTTTTCCCTTTTCCTTCTTATTGCGCTAAAATTTCATCTTCTTCCCTTTCTCCACCTCCAATTGAGCTGCAAAACCACGTGATCACCACCTACTTATGGTTTCAATTGGTTTGTTGACCATTTCCCTTTCCGTTGATCTACAATCCAGATCTCTCCTTGTCCCTCTGCTCATTTCCTTTCCTTTTTTCCCTGTTAAAGTTCATATTCCAGTTCCTTTTGTAATCTTGTTACGCAGTATAATTTCAAATTAGGCAAATTTGATGAATGTTCATATGACATTGCTTGATAAATTTAATGATTGAAACTATATTTTCCTAATGTTTGCATTCAAAATAGTTCAATAAGCCGACCATATTAAAAAATCTTGAAGACGTTACACACAAACATTGAACAGGATTGAATGGCATTAACAATGGAAATTCTATCATATCCAGTCCCATATACCAAAAGACCTGTGCATAATAAACACAAAGGTATACAATATTAGAAAGCATGACTAAGATTCAGGAAATGGCACATGCCAACATTTTCCAAACTTCTTTTACTGACCGGAGAGACTAGAGCGCAGTAGGAGGGACTATAAAGTAGATAATGATGCAGCATAAGTAAAAACAGAGAGCAATTATGAAGACATCATATCTGGGAAGCAGGAAATGCATTATATATACTAGGAGTGTACAAAGAAAACCGATAATCCGCAAGAAACCGATAATCCGAATCAAACCGAGAAAACCCGACTATGGTTTGGTGTTATAAGAATAAACCCGACCATAATTGGTTTGGTTTTAACTAGAAAAAGTCAAACCGAAACCAAACCAACCCAACAATACATGTATATAAGTTCTAAAAATGTTTTATACATAAAAATAATTATTGTAATGTATTTATAAATATTTTTTTAACTTTATCATAATTCACTCCTTTAATGTATTAGTTTAAACTAGGACTTAAAAATTTTGAATGGTCAAATATGTTTTATAGCCCATAAAAATTAGTAACTCAAATAAAGCCCAAAGCAAAATATATTATTACTAATGCTAAAAAAAATCAATCAATACTAGGAAGTAGGAATGACAATAGTATTGTATATTTATTCTTTTAGTTTTGCATTGGTTTAGATAGTGAAAATGCATAAGTTATTTTTATCATTAGTCATGTAATTAATACTTCGTACTTATTTTAGCATGACTTGGTAATTTTAGATTAAGTTTATTTTCATTATGTCTTATTAATTAAAAATATTTATTTCATGTGATTTGTTGAGTATTTTAGTAATAATCATGGCTCATCTCGCAATTTTCTTGGAAAATATTTTATATAGTTTTATCCTACTAGGACCTAAGAAATATTAGAGCATACATTATATATGTTATGCTATGAAGATTTTATCGGGGAAAACCCGAGAAAAACCGAAATTGAAAAACCCGAATTTTGTTGGTTTGGTTTATAGATTTTAAAATCCGAGACAGTTGGTTTGGATTGGTAATTGAAAAACCCGAACCAACCTGGCTTATGTACACCCCTAATATGTACCACTTATTAGCAGACCAAGCGGGAAACCTCACAATTTACATTAGAAAGATGGGCAGATCAGAGAGAATCAACCAATTAGCTTGATATTATTAGGCTTTGATCCTCAAAAGGAGCAGTATGGGTGGTGCGAACGACGTAAAAGCAGATTAGCAAACGATGTCAAGTTATATTATAACAATAAGAAGATTCCACATCAAGAAAGAAGATCCAGGAGGCAACAGACAAAACTCCAGAATTTTTGAGAACTATTACTTGATTATATTAGCATTTGGGTGAATTTTTTAATCACGTCATGAACACATTAAAGAAGAAGGAACAAGAACAACATTTTGCTCAAGTAATAACACTCACAAGATTAAATAGCGAATAAACATCTCAATAGTTGATGGATCATTTGCTTGGCAATGAAAAAAGCCATCTTCATATATGTGCACTTTAGATATTCCCAATGTGTACCAACACTCATAAGTCTTGTTTACCTGAAAAAAGAAGTGCATGACAGCATGAAGATACTAAGCTTTGAAAGAAAACGAGCGGGAGGAAAGTGATTCTTCTTCTAATGATCATTAACTGGACATGCTTCACATAATGCATCAGATATCTACCCAGTGAGAAGAAAGCATATATAAACAAACTGAACACTTAACCTCCTAACAATCTAAGATCATCGAGTAGAAACTCTTTGATGTAATAATTGGCACAAACATATAAATTGAAATAAAGACAAAAATTGTTCATGCTGACTAATGGCTTTCCTTTTCAAATAAATACCCCTGCTCAAAATTCCTAGTTCCTGCCATTAATTTTAGAATTCATTGCTTTACATATTATAAAACCAGTTGTTTGACAGCTCTATCTTCAGAACTGAAAATAGGGGGCATGCATGGATGCAACACTTAATTCATTTAAAAGGTAACAAGTGAAAATTAAGGTTATCATTCGGCCAGAGTTGAATACACTTGCAGAAGGGAACACCCCAGATATAAATTTAATAAAGGAATCACATCATCAATTTTAGGAGTAACGACCATTCCCAGAGTAAATAGGCATAAGAAAAAAGTTATCATGATTAAGTGGGATAAATTTCATGTTAAGAAGTATGTTTCTCTTAGTGAGCATCTATGTCCAGTATCTACCTTGAATTTATCCTTTGTCAACCATGCAGCAGAGAAGTTTGGTCTACAATCAGATGGAAGGGCCTCATTAGGTGCCTCTGCTAATGCAAGTCGTGCCTGACCTGAATGATCCATGTATTCAACCTGTTATTCAGAAATGCATAAGCAAGCAATTGAGCCGTTTCTGCACAATCAATTTCTAAGAAAGTATTGATCTCCTCCCCCCCCCCCCC
>ML327433.1:77547-116578 GCA_005239505.1 Nicotiana paniculata
AAAAAAAAAAAACACACACACACACACCAAAGAAACCCAAAACTAAAACAAACAAAATAGTCAAGAAAAGTGAATAAAAATGACAAGATGCAGAAACTTTCAAAAGCCATATTCGGTTCAGTATAAACTTTTTTTTTTGATAAGTCATTCTCCATTGGCATAAATTAACATGAGCGGATTCATATAGCCGATCCAACTTGTTTGCGACTGAGGCATAGTTGTTATTGTTGTTGTACAAGTCATTCTCCAGGATAAACATGTAAAAATGTATTTTGTTCTTCAGAAATGCATAAGCAAGCAATTCTGAACAGTCAATATCTAGGGAAGTATCTATCGCTCCTTGCCACCCCCACCCCACCCAAGAAAAGAAGAAGAATACCAAAATTAGAACAAAACAAAACAATCCACAAAAGTGAAATAAATAAATAACAAGATGCAGCAGCTTCAACAAGTAATCCATATTTGGTTCATTCTCCAAAATTAACATGTAAGAATGAATTTGTAACAAATGCCTTCATCTCATGGCAAGGAACCAACCAAAGGTCAGAACCAAGTGATTCATGGATAGCTCCGAGCTGAAAATTTTCCATCTCTTTTTTCTCAGGTAATTTTAGCTCCAAATTATCAAGTCCAGCTGACTAATGGAATGCCAATGAAAGAGAGAGAATGGCACAGAGAAGCGAAGAAATGGATAAATACTTATCCAGAAAAAGGAAGAAAATTATAATTGTCAAGAAATCTAATAAAATCACCACTTATATAAAGAAAGTGAAAGTTGGGGTACACTGGGTCAAATTAGAATCTTACATGTAACAAAAACACAATCCAATTCTATTAAAAAGTAAAAGTTACAGAGCCACTTATTATTAGCTTTCCAAAAGAAATAAATATATAATATCAGGTTCTGTCGAAGCAAAATTTTATTACGAATTTATCCAGGAGATGCAACTCATACAACAAGTATACAATGTTCCGTTTCCAGTTATTTAACCGCATTAATGGATAATCAGATACTAAGAACATATCAACATGTACACCAAAAGGACTATAACTGGAAAATAATATCTCAAGGAACAACAAATAGTGGTAGTTACCTTAAATACAGAAGCCCAATAGTAATCATAACGACATCGAAACATCTTTCTTTCAGAAGGGTAAAGAACATGCTTTGCTTTATAATTCAATAAACCCAGTTCACAGACTTTAGATGACCTAAGATCCACACCTGCAAAGAACATAAAATAATTGCTTTCAATTGAAACTTAAACTGATAATTAACTGAATCACATCAAAATTTGGTGAAAGACACTTAAGGAACTGAGATTTTTTGATTGGTGATAAAGAACTGAGATTTAAACCATTCTGTCCTTTGGCCAACAAGGATATGGCATTTTGGCATTCTTCCTTGTAACAAAGTTGTAGCAATTTTACAGAATAGTTACAAGAAGTAAAAAAAATTAATGTATTAGTGTATTTACTGCTAAGCATGCTTTAATCAAATTAGGCATCAATTCAGAAAATTAATCCTTTAGTTTTGTCTAAGTAAGTTGTTAGAGTAGGAGGAAATTCATCTCTTACATGGAAAACCTATGGAAAGCTTCCAAGTTGCGGCTGCAACATGCAATAGGGGTCATTTGGTATATTGGTCAAAATAAGAAGGGATATAATCCCTACTTAGAGGTGATTATGGCTGGGATCGCTACCCATCCATGGGACTCGTATAGACTATCTATCTCTATGTTAATTCTATATGGAGAGGGAGGTGTCACAAGAAGTGCTAGCCTCTATAAGGAACTTGTATCATGAGAAGATCATATTTGAAGCAGGTTTCATTTAATTCTTTTATGGATTTAAGTTATATGCACTAACAGTGTAAAGTTTTTTTTTTTTTTAACCATCTGTAACTTAGCAGGTTAGTTACAACTTTATCAGGCTACTAATTAATGCTTATTGTAGAGATTTACTTGTAATTACCTTATAAGATTGCAAATAATTTTTACACCGTCAGTGCACAAAACTTAACTCCTCATAACTAAAGTTGAAGCTAATGACCAATAAAGACATGCTGACCCGTATCATACTTCCTTATATTTTTAATAAATGGTGTGTGTTCTTTCCCTGAGAAGAAACAGCCCGAACGCCATATGCAACAGAAACCATGGTAGCCACTTCACAGTCTCATGACACCACATCATACGTATTACATAACCTCCACCAGTTCGAAGGCTAGAAATCACCAGTCCCACCATTAAGTGTCAGCCAATTGTTGAACTAAGATACTCAAAGTAACTTGTATCTAAAAGCTTTTCCCTCTTGAACCCATGATTAATACACAAACATGAAATCAAACTTTGTACATATTCAGAACCCATAAGAAAAGAAGAAAAAAATAAAGCAATGTACTTTACTAGCATTGGGAGATAGAACTCTTCATTCATGGATGAGTTCCCTAGCCTATATCAGATTGCTCTCACCAGAATTCCTCTATAGCTCAAAACAGAAATGGTAGCAACTGGGTGTTCATTTTAGAAGAGCAGTGCAAGACTGGGAACAACTGGGATGTTCATTTTAGAAGAGCAGTGCAAGACTGGGAAATTGATAGCCTAATTGATTTGCTAGCAAAAGTGGAGGGGTACAATATTGATTTGAGCCAACCAGATACCATCTGCTGGGGGAGTAAGGGCACCTTCACAGTAAAAGAATGCTACAGGCAGACTGGTTCCCAGAACCAGGTGTTAGATGCATAGCCCTAGAAGTTAATATGGAAGACCAAACTACCTATTAAAGTCATTTGCCACAACTGGATTGCCCTCAATGAGGCCTGCTTACCTCAAAACAACCTCAACAGAAGAGGTTTCCAGTTGGTCAACAGGTGTTATCTATGTCTGGGAGATGCAGAAACTGTCAACCACCTGTTTTTGCATTGCCCTGTGGCTTTTGACTTTTGGAATATGTTCCTTTGCATTTTTGGATTGAATTGGGTCATGCCACAGAATATGAAAGAGGCACACTTGAGCTGGAGTTTATGGAGAGTTGACAAGACCATCAAAAAAATCTGGTTGATGATCCCTGGTGCTATTTTTTGGTGTTTATGGAATGAAATGAATAGAAGATGTTTTGATGGAATCTCAACTCCAAATCACACTCTCAAAGCTATTTGCCTACTCAATCTTTTTTCTTGGACTAAATTAGCTTTTGTAATTAGCACTGACCAATTTTTGGACTTTGTCCCTGGTCTTAAATTGACGATGTAAAGGGAGCTACAATTCATATTTTTTTCTGCATTTCATTACTTTTGCAACTTGCATCTCCTTGATGCCTTTTGCTAATGAAACACCTTATTTCATTAAGAAAAAGCATTGGGAGACAGAAACCTGTCATAGCAGCCGAAGATAGAGAAGACTCTGGATAAATTTTCCTACAAACTTTGCCTTAAAGTCATATCACTTTGAAAGAATATGCTACTCTTAAACAGGCCTAAAAGACATTAATCAGAAAATACGTAAGGAATGGTACTATTACCTTTCCTTTTCACAAGTAAATGGTACTAGTATAAATTCCAATTTCCTTTAGCATCCCCCAATAACTAATTTTACTCAAAATCAAGAACAAACGAACTCAAGTTAATTTCTTAATTTGACTTGTTTGGTTCCAGGAAATTTTTGCCATATGATGCGAAGTGCTAACCACAGCAAGGATGACCCCAAGAAAACATTAAATTACACAAAAGTTGTTGTCGTCTTTTTTGAAGTGGTAATTGTATTATAGAAGTGCAGCGTCACACAAAGATTGTGCATCCAGATTACTTCCCAAAAAGAAACCAAAAAGAAAAAAGAGAAACCTTGACTATCTATCTAGTGATTCTATGAACTGTAATAGGGACTCCTCTTCACTTATCCAAAAAAAATAAGAATATAAGGACTCCTCTTCATTTACAAATTCTAGTTTACACCAAAAAAAAATCAAAATATGCTGTCAGATCTTATCTTCAGTGTAGTGCTTAGTTGCTTTTCCTTCAAAACTCATTTGTTCCTTTCTCTCCAAGTTGTCGTCTTCTTTAAGAGTCAGTAAACTATTTAAACCATATTTTCAACAAAGTTTTTAGATACCCACAATTTCCTAGCAATCAAACAACAACACAAGTATGCCGCAATTAGAAGTTAAGCTCAGCTACTCGAGTCCTCCATATCCATTCCATTCTATTTGGACACCATTCATTCGAATACCAATAATTCGTCTTTTAGACTGACTGACTAGGGGTTCTTTAAAACTATGGATTCTTGAATCTCACATATCCCTACACTCATATACATTTCTAACCAGACAAAAAAAAACATGGCAAACACTAGCAAACATCAACCTAATGAATGTCTACCAACAACAACAAACCTTACCAGTGTAATCTCGAATCACCAGTGTCATTTATATGGATCCTTTTTCATTGTGCTCTGCTAATTGCTAAATCCACATAAATTTCAAAATATTGTATCTATTTTGAAACAACTTTCCTTCATTCGGATATCAATGTACCTCATCCATTTTTTAACACATTCAATCTTCATAGTGTTGCAACCTATGCCCAAGCATTAGTAGATTTACATAGGAAATGAAAAAACTTTGTCAGGGACCTTATCTCATTCTATACTTTGTATGTGCAACTTGTACCATCTGCTAGAGTGATAATTTCTAATCTAGTTTATTCTTGTATTCATCCATCTTAATATCCATACTTTCACACTGCTAGTCTTGTGGATATTTTGGGTCTTAAAGGCCTGACATTCACTTCCATATAAGTTTGCTAGTCTCAAAAACATTCTATAGGGAGCCTTTCACTTTTTTAGGTATCTTTTTATCGCATTGAGCTCTTGTGATATTCCCCCATTCCGACCATGATACCTTAATTTTATGTGTTGCATCTCCATCTATCATGTCAATCTCCTAAAAGATTGAACCAAGATATCTGAATTGTCTGCATATAAACACTTCATTCTTATCTATCTCAATTTAATTTCATTCTTTATGGGGCTACTGCTACTTATCTTACAACCCTTTCTATCAAAAATGCTTCTTTATAATTCGAGATTCTAGTTGATTATGTTGCCAATTTCATCAATTAAGACGAAATCATCTGCAAAACCATCATGCACCATGGAACCCATCTGCTATATTATTGATTAGCTCATCCATAACTAAGATAAACAAGTACCGGCTTAAGGCAAAACTTGGGTGTAAACCACAGTTATGAAAAGTTCTTCTATAATTCCTTGCACTCTTCTCACACATAAGACTACTCCTTTACATATCATTTATGGCATTTTTACATTTGATACAAATTTGTTTCTTCTCTAGCACCCACTAAGTGACACTCAATGATAAGCTTTCTCCACATCAATGAATATTATGTAGAAACCTTTCCTCCTATCTCTATAAATTTTCAATCTTCTCAACAAAAGTTTCTTAGCAACCAATAACAGTAAAACACACACACACACACACACACATATAGAGGAAAGAAGGAAAAAAAAAAAGGCGAAATCCAACAATCAAACTCGAAGTTTAAAGTTTGGAGCAACAGGAAGCTAACAAAGCAACAAGGACTACTCAACCATTTGAGCTCCAATATTTGTTAAGTCTTTCAGGGATCCACAGTTTGTAAGTAAGCACACTTAAAAACCAAACCCCTCCAATCAAGCTCAAAGGGAAATTTTTATCCAATATGATGCTAAAAACTTTTAACTTTCTTTTCAGATAACCACAATTTCTTAGAACCAACAAGCATCCAAAAGCAAAACCCACAAACAAAATTCAGCAAGAAAAAAGGAATTCACTCTCTAAAAGAAAAACATACCAACAAAATTCAGCAATAAAGAGAATTCAACTTACTGCTAGAGACAATCTTGCATTGAGAGGGAAGAGAAATTGGACTGGAAATGGATAGGTTCCCTAGAAAAACAGCTAAATAAAGCAGCGAAAATGAGAGTGAAAAGAAGGCAAAGAAAAAGAAAAGAATCCCCAATAATCTGCGCAACCGTGTGGGCTCACGAATCTCCTCCTTTCTCTTCTCTTCTATCTCCTCCTGATTCTCTGCCAAATCCATGGGAAAATGAAAAGTTGCGCAGAAGGGCAGTTTTGGGGATTACAGTGTGAAGATTGGGATATTGAGTAGGGTTCCGGCAGCTGGAGATGTCATCCGGTGATCGGAATATTATATAGGTGTTGGGTTTAGATTGAAAATGGTGTTTGGGAAGAAGATATTTTTCAATACTTCTGCCATTTCAGGTTCAGTAGTCAGCGCTGGCGGACTCTCATGGACACTTTCAATGCGAGGCTTTAAAATTCACTTTGTGGATTTTTTCGGGTCGAGACTAGGTTATTTAATTTTCAAAAAGTAGCTAAAGTTGTTTATAAATATAAATTACATACAAATTCAATCAAAATATATAATTTATATAGTATAACTTTTTGTTATGCAGAATTTGCCAAAATATACAACTTATATATAATCTTTATATATTTTTGTTATACAAATTCGATCAAACATATATAACTTACGTATAATTATATTAGTTGTATGTATTTTATATATTATTTGTGCACTCAACATACGAAGTATATACTTATATAATTTAGGGGAAAAGGTCAAAATTATACCTATACTATCGCAAATTAATCACATATATACCTATTTTTTATTTCGATCCAAATATACGTTTATCATTAGTAAAATATACAAAATCGTCCTTAACCCTAACACCTCATTTAATGTGCCAATTCGGTAAATACCAACCCGAATTGTCGAGACCCGTGCTCATTTTTTTGAACCATGCCCATTTTTTTTGACCCCTCGCTTCCCATTACCCTCTTCTGGTGGAGAGTTGAAGATCAGAACCCCCGCCGGCTGCCGCCTTCACCTTCAACAAAACAGTCACCTTCATCAGTCCACCACCTTCTTTCACCAATTTATGACAGAAAATAGATCGTTTGGAATGATACATGGGAAAGTTCACTTCTTGAAGAGTAAATGTCTCTTATTTTATCGGTGTAATTTTTTGAAAACTTATTTGTGCTAGTAAATTTAGGTGATTCCCTTTGATTTTAAATGGAAGAAGAGTGTGTTTCTCAATCAGACATGGAGATAAAGTTGTCGGCGGCCTCTGTCACGACAACCACCACACTGCCCTTCTTCCTCCCCCATAATTTCTTTGTCATAATCCATCAAAGTTGAGATTTTTGAACAAACTTGTCTTTCTTATAACTCATAGAAGTGTTCAATTCTAAAAACAATAGGCAATCTTGAGAAATTGGCTCTATTGAAGTTAGTTTACTGAAAGATCAATATGATTTAATACTACGTAAGCTTGAGGTTTGCAATTAACCTTACCATCGTGAACCACCACGAATGAAGCTTGAGGTTTGAAACTTCAAAATCCAGATCTGAAAAGCGTTGATGATTCTTTGCGAATTTGTTTTAGGACTCGTTTGATTGAGATTAACCTTGAAGTTTCACTACTGTTTTGTTAGTTTATGCGGAGGAAAGCTCAAAATCACTATTGTCTGGGGTTTAAGAAAAATTGAAGGGGATAAACAGGGTCTCTTCTAGAGTATTAGTTTTCGGTGTTATTGAGAAATTTTTATGATAAAAATAGTAAATCAATCACAGTTAACTAGAAACAAGAACTGAAAAAAGCAAAAAAAATACAAGTTACATAACTGTTGTCATCTTATATTTTTCTCGTAGTCTTTTTCTCGATGAAGAAGGCTCATTAATGGATTCTAGTGTAATCCAATAGGGTCGGGCGGGTTTTTAAAAATGAGCTCATATTTGCTTAATTGGCAAATTATTATGAGTCCCAGGTGCCCCGTTGGATATCTGTTAGGGGTAGGGATAATTTTATTTACTATGTTAACGGTAAGGATAATTTTAAACGGAAAGTAGAAACGGGTATAAAAGTGGTTAATTATCAAAAGTAGAGAGACAATTTTAGCCTTTTTCCCTATAATCTATTATATCTTCCTCTTCGAATTTTAATCTTAAATTTCAACCAAAATCAGTTCGAATTTTCAACAAATTCCTCAAAAATCTATGTCTATCTATATATCTATATTCTATATATATATCTATAAAGAAGGGACAATAGAGAGTGATGTGGCATATCTCTTTGCCAAGAAGCTCATTTATCTTTTTCCTCAATTTTTGAAATTTCTCCTATTTTTTTTCATTTATGTGCTATAATTAAAAACCTAAAAGTCACTTCTAAAAGGTGCTTCATCTAAAAAACTCAACAGGCACCATACGTTACCGAATTAAATTGGCACACATTCATGAACAAAAGATTAAAAGATGAGAACCTTCATTTTCATTTTCCAAAAATCGATGTTCTATTCCTCTATTTTTTTCATATCATTTGCATTTATTACAACAACAACATTTCATTTTTCTCTCGTGATACTTGTGCTTCAAACCCAGAATAAGAAATCTTCCACTCGCCAAATCAGTGAGAAGGCCCACTTGTATGGATTTTAAAAATACCTAATATTATGTGAGATATGACAGAGGTTGCAACTGAATCTTACAAAAAGCGGATTCAATGAGTCAAATTCAAAATTTACACCAATGAAAAGAAGAAGCTAAAAGATCTGAAGTAGGACTGAAGCAAAAAAACAATTCCACGATTTTGGCTCTTCTCTGGTAAGAACACAATTTCTCAGTTTTACTTCTAATGAACAAAAAGGCAACCTCCTCTATGTTGTAGCAACAGAAGCAACATAAACTTGGAGAAGTGAAGTTGGTTGTATCACGAGGATTTACAAGGCAAAGATCGCGGCTACCAAATTCTTAATTTCTTAGTAAACTCCGGGCATAAAGACTCCTCGGCGCATTCCAATATTTTGTGGCCATTAGGTTGACCAGTACTAAGGTTAACAATTCCGATGAGTTGATGGTGCACGATCACTGATAGGTTTTGAGTAGGGGTGTCAGATGGAGGGGGTTGGTTGACGACTTGGACTGAGTTTTTAGGGTTGAGCAAGAAATTTTTGTCATGAACACATGATTGATTTTTCATTAGTATTAAGTGGTGGAAGAAAATTTGAGAGAATATGGAGTAAGTTATCTTTACATATACGAAACTCTTTTCTTTTTCCAAGTTAAAAAGGTAACTACAGGGAACTGATTTTCGCCATTTTATTAGATCGCTAATTCAGTGTTTACGTTATCATCAGATTTTGGAAAAGGAGGAAAAAAGGAAACTGAAGTAACAAAAGCTTCATTACTATTTAGTTGTATATTTTGGGCAACGTTAATATCATACAATTTCATGATTAAGAGAGTAAGTAATTTCTGATGCAAATGCAAAGAAGAATAAATACTATTTTACATTTTGATTTTTCATCAATCTTATTTAGGAAGTCAGCCTTCGAAATAGAGTCATAATCTAGAATTACTAACAGCATAACATATAAATGCATATTGCATTTGGCAGAATATATTTATCTATTCTAATATTTTTCTATTAGCATTTATTGAGAAAGAAAGTTTTACTTCTACTTTGTGGACAAAGGTAATCGTTTTGGGAGAAAAAAATTAAGATCAACGACAGAGGTAAATTTAAAAATACATATGAATGCATTACATTAGCTTTTTAGAGTTAAAATCTTAGATTTTGCATTATTTATTAAAATTACTTTTAAATATTCTAATTCCTCCAATCTTCCAAGCAAAGTTAACATTTTCAACCCCACCTATAAAAGTTTATCCTTCTTTAGCTCGAGTAATGTGGTGATAAGCATTTTAAGTATTATAAGAGGTACACAAAATATAGAATTTAAAATAGCTAAAAAAGATAATTTGGGAGAGGGGGCGGATTTTGAGATGCGAGGAATGAAGTATTTTGTCATCCAATAGATATTGAAATATGTAACTAGATATTTAACACAAAAGGCATAAGTACTAAAACAACTGTGTATGAGAGAAACTAAACCAGAGCAAAGTCTGGGTTATCATTCCAACAGATAAATATGCGGTAGGCATGTAAAATTTATTGAAAATAAATAAATAAAGAAATAAATGTATAATTTTATAAAATTGGGTGCAGTTGTTCTTTAATTTACGGGTGGTTGAGTAGGTCGTCTTTTGGTTGAATTCTTAATTTAATTTTTGAAAGAAAGAAAAACTATGTCGATACCTCAGTATGAGGGTGTCCATGAATGTTGTAAGGTTCTAAAATTCCTTTAACATTTCTTGACATTATGATTATCTCCGATTTTCCTTAATAAAACACTAAAGTTAAAGCTGAGGTGCAAAACTTTATAAATTGGTCATGGTTGTTATATGTCTTTTTATTTGAAAAATAATTTTGAATTGACTTTAGTAAAGGAGTTACTACTATTTGTTGTAGTAGTAAAGTACTTTTATGGTTAGTGTTTGTAAAATGAATCTTCACGACGCGCGAAGCACGTACAAATTTTCTAGTTAAGATATAAACTCCAGGAGTTCTTCATACGTTTGCAACACTCAATCCAAATAAAAAATAATTTTGCAAAACTCAAATTTTAAATTCAAAACTTCAAAAAAATTTAACAGTTGCCAACCGAACTTTTTAGTGAAGTTTATATTTATTATAGAATCTAGAGTGATTTTAATCTAAAGTACAAGATTGGATCGTAAAAGCAAGTAATCAACTTTAACCAAATTCCTCAAATCGATTGTATTAAAATCCTAAATAGCTCGCCTCGTTCATGCCAGTCAATGTTAGTTCCTCTTCTCTAATTGATTTGATTAACAAGATGAAGGAGTAATAATTGTGAAATTTGGTGTGATTGTGCCTTGTGGGTCTTTAAGATAGTGATAAAACTAGCTAAGGTTGAAGCTTACAATGGAAAAAATTGGAGCCTAAGATATTACTTTATGTTAAGAAGCTTAGCTCAAAGTAATTGTAATGATCCGGCCATTCGTTTCAAGAGTTATAACCTCATTTCTCCCATTTCTGCTTCTTATGTGCTTTACAGTTGTATTATATCTTACCGGTTTGGTTGGTTCGGGTCCAAAGTAGTTTCGAAGTGAATTGAGACACTTAGTCTCTTAATTAGAAGTTTAAGTTGGAAAAGTCAACCGGATATTTACTTATGAGTAAACAACCTCGGATTTGAATTTTGATAATTCCGTTAGCTCCATTAGGTTATTTTGGACTTAGAAGCGCGTCCGGAATGTGATTTGGAGGTCCGTAGTGGAATGAGGCTTGAATTGACGAAAGTTGAAAATTTGGCGATTTTGGCCGATAGTGAAAATTTTGATATCGGGGATCGGAATGGATTTTCGGAAGTTGGGGTACGTTCGTGGTGTCATTTTTGACGTGTGCATAAAATTTGAGGTCAATCCGACGTGGTTTGATAGGTTTCGGCGTCGTTTGCGGAATTCAAAAGTTTAGAAGTTCTTAGGCTTGAATCCGGATGTAATTCGTTGTTTTGATGTTGTTTTGAGTGGTTCAAAGGTTCGACTAAGTTTGTAGGGGGTTATATGACTTGTTGGTATGTTTGGTTGAAGCCCCGAGGGTCTCGGGTGAGTTTCGGGTGGTTAATAGATCATTTTGGCCTTGGTGAGATAGCTGATTTGCTGTTGTATTTTGTTTCTGGTTTCCTCTTACGCGTTCGCGAGAGGAGCCTCGCGTTCGCGAAGAGTGTTTCTGAGATGGTGAGTTTTTGTTCTACGCGATTGCGAAGGAGAGGACGTGAACGTGAAGGATAGGGCAGTGTGTACATCACAAATGCGTGAGTGGTGTCGCGTTCGCGAAGAGGAGTGAGGCAGTTGGGGACCCCAGGTCCTTAGTCTACGCGTTCGCGAGGTAAGGGTCACATTCGCGAAGGTTTGAGCTGGTAAGCATCGCGTTCGCAGAGCAGTTGTTGCGTTCGCGAAGAGTAAAGCAGAGAGGCAGTCTGAGTTGGTCTACGCGAACGCGAGAGGGCAGTCGCATTCGCGTTCGCGAAGAAGAAAATCTGGGCAGGCAGTGTTAAATTCTAAATCGAGGGTTTGAACCCATTTTTCATATTTTGAGCTAGAGACCACAGATTTGGCGATTCTTGAAGGGATTTTCGTGGAGTTGATTGGGGTAAGTGTTTCTCACTTAGTTTTGGTTAAATCCCATGATTATATCTTTAATTTAATCATCTAATTTGTGGTTTGGGTTGAAAATTGGGAGAAGAAGATAAAGTGTTCTTGGGGTTAGATTTTTGGGGTTTTGAATGGGATTTTATTATCGGATTAGAGTAAATTTAGTATGAATAGACCCATGAGTGAATGGATTTTCGGGTTTTGCGACTTTTGTCGGATTTCGAGACGTAGGCCCCGGGCCGGCTTCGGGCCAATTTTGGATTTTTTGCTATAATTTAGTACTTTTCTTGTGGATTTGATCCCTTTAACCTAAATTAGTTGTGTTGTACTACTTGTGTCTAGATTCGGGACGTTTGGAGGCTAAATTGAGAGGCAAAAGCATCGCGTAGTAGATATTTTCTTGGTTCGAAATAAGTAACACTTTCAAACTTGGCCCTGAGGGTTCAAAACCCCAAATTTACTGTTATGTGATTGGTATTGAGGTGATGTGCATGCCAAGTGATGGGTGTGTGGGTGTGCACCGAGAGAATTGTGACCTGGATGGCTCTATGGCACCGTATAATGACCCTATCTCGTTGATGTTCATGTTTTCACTATGTGATAAGGTAATTGAACGGTCAATCATGTTAGATATCATGTTTAGGCTTATTGCCGGTAATGTGGAGACCCAAGTCGTTGTTTCTTGCTGTCACTTTATTGTTTTTACTGATATTTTGTACTTAGTCATGTACATGCATTTTATGTCATATACCAGTCTCAGTTGCCATTGATTGCATCCTCATATTACTGTTTCGGGCTAGTTTCATGATATTTTGAGCCCATGAGTGAGACTGGAGAGGTTGATGAATGAGTGAGGCCGAGAGCCGATTGTGAGTGACAGATATGGGATCGGGCTGCATGGCGCAACGGATATATTGATGTTATGATGGTGCTTGGGCTGTAGGAGCCCCTCCGGAGTCTGTAACACACCCCAAGCGAGCGTGGTTGATATGATTGAGGGATGGATCTTCATTGGATATGGATCTTGTCCGAAGTACTTGTTACCTGGAGATGGATCTTCTCCACAGGGCTGGATTGCCCTTATTCCTCGGTACTGGTGACCTTTGGTCAGCGTTGTATATATTCCGGGATGGATCTTCCCTGGGACGTATGAGCTATATACAGTACTTAGTGGTTGAGATATCGAAAGTGAGGGCATTTGAGGCTGACATCATGGGGCATCACTTACAGTATGTGCATTGGCATGTAGTGGCAGTAGAGTCATATTCATTACACTGTACGGATCTACTTTATTTCCCGGTTATGAGTTGCCTAATTGTTTTAAGAGCATGTTTATGTTTCTGCACATTTATTTCATGTTATTTGCACCGGTTGAGTTCGTCACTATCTTCAGTCCATAGTTTGGACTTGTTACTTACTGAGTTGGTGTACTCACGTTACTCCCTGCACCTTGTGTGCAGATTCAGGCATATCCGGTCACGACGACGACTGCTGATTTAGGCATTGGACTCAGGGACTATCGAGGTAGCTGCACGGCGTTCGCGGACCTTGATTTCCCTTCCCTAGTTTATCTGCATTTTGAGTTTATTTCTCTAGATATTGTTGTGGACTATGTTTCGGTTATTAGACACTCATGTACTCAGTGATGCCCCGATTGTTGGGACAGTTGTTTTGTATTTTGAATAGATTCTGCTTTAAAAAAGGCTTCTATTTAAATGTTAAATCTTTTCGTTGTTATTTCAAAAAGATGTTTTTACTGTATTGTAAAGGAAATGTTGAATTTAGGCTTGCTTAGTCCCACGATAGGCGCTATCACGATAGGTTAGGTTTTGGGTCGTGACATGTTGGCATCAGTGCCTAGGTTACATAGGTCTCACGAGTCACGAGCGGGTTTAGTAGAGTCTTGCGGATCGGTACGGAGACGTCTGTACTTATCTTCGAGACACTGCAGAATCTTTAAGAAAATTCCACATTCTTTAATTCTTATCGTGTGAAACTGTTAATTCTGGTAACTAAACATCTGTTGCTTCATTCTCTCACAGATGGTGAGGACTCATACCACTGGGCAGGAGGGCCAGCCACCAGTACCACCAGCCATGGCCGCGAGAGAACGAGGTCGTGGTAGAGGCCGCGGTAGGGGAAGAGGTTCAGCCCTCACAACAGCTGGGGCAGTACCTGCAGATCCACTAATTGCCCCAGATCAAGACCAGGTCCTAGTTATGGATGCTCCAGCGGGACCAGCTCAGGAACCACCTGTGCCCCTCGTGATTCCTGGCCTTCAGGAGGCCTTAGCTCAGATTTCGACTGTGTGTACCGGCCTTGCTCAGGCGGTCTCTGCTTCGACGGTTGCATCCACTTCTCAGGCCGGGGGAGGCACTCAGAATCCCACCGCCCACACACCTAAGCAGGTTGTGCAGGGACTCTAGACACCGGAGGCACCACCAACCCAGCCGGTTGCAGCTGTACAGGACTATGTGGTTCCTGCTATGCCTGAGTATGATCAGCGTATGTGGGAGAGGTTTGGGAGACTCCAGCCTCCACCTTTCAGTGGTGCAGAGGGAGAGGATGCACATGATTTCTTGGACAAGTCTCAGAGGATACTCTGTACAACAGGTATTCTGGAGACTTGTGGGGTCTCGTTCACTACTTTCCAATTTTCTGGGGCTGCACTCAGATGGTGGGAGGCTTACGAGAGGCGTAGGGTGGTCGGTGCAACACCCCTTACTTGGCAGCAGTTCTCTGTTGTCTTTCTGGAGAAGTTCGTGCCTCAGTCCTGCAGAGAGGAGCTGCGCAGACAGTTTGAGCAGCTTCGTCAGAGTGAAATGGCTATGATGCAGTATGAGATGTGATTCTCAGAGTTATCCCGTCATGTTATCTGGTTGGTTCCCATAGACAAGGAGAGGATCAGGAGGTTTATAGATGGCCTCACTTTTCAGCTGTGATTGCTTATGACCAGAGAGAGAGTGTCCGTCGCTACTATTGATGAGGTCGTCGACATTGATCGTCATATTGAGATGGTTCGTAGTCGGGAGAGGGTTGAGAGGGAGGCCAAAAGGCCTCGTGGACAGGGTGGATTTAGAGTGCTTCTTCTGGGGGTCAGTTCCAGAACGGTAGAGGTCGTCCTTTCACACATGCTCAGACAGCTCGCCCAGTTCACCATGGTGAATCATCCGGTCATGAGTCCCATGGTTATCAGTAGGGCCAGACATCATTCGGTGCACTACCAGCTCAAAGTTTTTCTCATGCACCATCAGCTCGGGATTCATCTGTGTCAGGACCCTCTAGCGGCTATTCTAGTGCTTGGGGTTCCCTTCAGCCCCCACTACCATTTGCAGGGTGAGGTTGATTTAAGTGTGGAGATTTGGGTCATATTAAGAGGTATTGTCCATGCCTGTCAAGAGGTTCATCTCTGTAGAGGAGTCAGCCTGCGACTTCAGCATCAGCTGCTCCACCACCTGCCCAGTCAGCTAGGGGTGGAGTTCAGTCAGCTAGGGGCCACACGAGAGGGAGAGGCCGATTAGGGGGCGGCCAGGCTCGTTTCTATGCCCTCACTGCCAGACCAGATGCCATTACTTCAGATGCTATGATTACAGGTATTGTCTCAGTTTGTCACAGAGATGCCTCTGTATTGTTTGATCCCGGTTCCACTTATTCATATGTTTCCTCGTATTTCGCTCATTTTTTAGATATGCCCCCGTGAGTCTTTAGTCTCACCTGTTCATGTATCTACTCATGTGGGCGATACTATTATCGTGGACCGTATATGTAGGTCATGTGTGGTCACTATTGGGTGTCTGGAGACCTGAGTGAACATTTTGCTGCTCAGTATGGTTTATTTTGATGTGATATTGGGTATGGATTCGTTGTCTCCATGTCATGCTGTTCTAGATTGTCACGCTAAGACCATGATGTTGGCAATACCGAGTTTGCCGAGGGTTGAGTGGAGTGGTTCTATAGACTATGTTCCGAGTAGAGCGATTTCATACCTGAAGGCTCAGCGGATGGTTGATAAGGGTTGTCTATCCTATTTGGCCTTTGTGAGGGATGTTAGTGCAGAGGCCCCTTCCCGTGGTGTGTGATTTTCTGGATGTGTTTCCTGCAGACCTGCCGGGCATGCCGCCTGACAGGGATAATGACTTTGGTATTGATTTGGTGCCGGGCACTCAGCCCATTTCTGTTCCACATACCGTATGGCAATGGCAAAGTTGAAGAAGCAACTTCAAGAACTCCTTGATAAGGGGTTTATTCGTCCTAGTGTGTCACCTTGGGGTGCACTGGTTCTATTTGTAAAGAAGAAGGATGGTTCTATGAGTATGTTCATTAATTACAGACAGTTGAACAGGGTCACAATCAAGAACAAATATTCTTTGCCACGTATTGATGATCTATTTGACCAGCTTCAGGGAGAGAGGGTGTTCTTTGATCACGCCTAACTATGACTTATAAAAAGGACTAAGCGGTCGTTGTCAATATATTCCGGGTATTAAACCCAGAGTCGAATCCCACTGGGAATTAACCTACCAATCACAATTATCAGATACACTCAATTCCACGTACTCAACTTCCAAGATATTTTGAATAACAATTGGTTATTTTTCTACTAACTATTACTTTATGAAACTAGATTAACTAAGAGCTAACTAAGAATGGGTTCTAAGCAATAATTAGAAGGATCTAAGGTTATGATTTCCCATATTGACGGAATCCCCTTCTGCTATGTTTCATATAAATTCTCCTAATTGTCTCTATCGATCATAAGCACTCTTCCTACCGTAAATATCTCCCGAGTAATTACGACAATTTACTAGACATACTCTCCCGAGTTACGCTGGCTGGATTTTATTACAACTCACTTAGATCGCACCCAAGGTTTCGTTATCCCTAATCCCACCTTTAAACCCTAGGTTATTGATTCCTCACATACTTCAGGAGTGATGATGTTCAACAACTACCTAAATATGCACTCTTTCCCGAGTAATACATACTAAATAGGCACAACTAATTGGGGATCCTTTCAATTAACGACAACAAGAACGTAGTTGAACAAATAGAGATTAAACTTGGCAAATCTATATTAACATAGCAAGAGTTTCATCCTTCAATAGGTTCCATCAAAACCTTAGACTAAATGTTTAGCTACTCAAGACAAAGCAATAAAATAATTCATGATTCTCAAAATAATGATAAAAGAAGAAGAATGAAAACTCCAATGGTGTATTGCTCTTATTCCCACTTGTTCTTGCCTCCAAAATAAGTCTAAAAAAATCTTAAACTTGGCTTGGGCGAGTTTTTTGAGTTTATATAGGGTTAGGATAAATTTCCCACGTTTTGCACTTAAGTCCCTCAATTTTTCTGCCTATCTCCAGGTCGCCCGCGACCGCGAGCCAATCGCGGTGCGACCGCGAGCCAACCGCGGCGTGACCGCGAGCCAACCGCGGCGCGATCGCAGTGGATTACGTCCATATTGATTTTTTCTCCTTTGTCCACTGCGTTCCAGCCGCGGTCCGACCGCGATCGCGGTGGACTATTGCCCAGTCTTTCTAGCCTTTTCTTGCTCGTTTTCATATGGAATTTTCTTTGGTTGGCCTTGTATCTACATATTTGACTCCAAAACACTCCATATTATCTTCCAACTCTGAAGTACCTCCTACAAAGCACAAAAACCTTAATTAGAGAATTTTGTTATCATTTAGCACTTAAAACATCAATAAAGCATGGTTAACTTAGAGCATAAATAGCATCTACATCGCGTAATATAGGCTACTATCATTCTCCAAGATTGATTTGAGGTCTGGGTATCACCAGCTGAAGATTCGAGATTCGGATATTCCTAAGAGAACTTTCATGACCCGATATGGCCATTATGAGTTTCTTGTGATGTCTTTTGGGCTGACCAATGCCCATCAGCATTCATGCAATTGATGAACAATGTGTTTTAGCCCTATTTGGACTCGTTCATTATTTTATTCATTGATTACATCCTGGAGTACTCTCGTTTCCAAGAGGAGCATGCCCAACATTTGAGGATTGTGTAACAGAGATTGAGGGAGGAGAAGCTTTATGCAAAGTTCTCCAAGTGTGAGTTTTGGCTCGTTTTAGCGGCGTTCTTGGGACAAGTGGTGTTCAGTGAGGGTATTTAGGTGGATCCGAGAAAGATTGAGGCGGTGCAGAGTTGGCCCTGACCGTCCTCAGCCACAGAGATTATGAGCTTTCTTTGTTTTGCGGGCTATTACCGTCGTTTTGTGGAGGGTTTTTCATCTATTGCATCGCACTTGACCAAATTTACCCAAAAAGGTGCTCCATTCAGGTGGTCGTATGAGTGTGAGGAGAGCTTTTCAGAAGCTCAAGACTGCTTTGAGCACGACTCCAGTTCTAGTTCTGCCATCAGCTTCTGGTTCTTACACCGTGTATTGTGATGCCTCGCGGATAGACATTGGATGTGTTCTGATGCAGGAGAGTAGAGTGATTACTTATGCTTCGCGCCAGTTGAATACCCATGAGAAGAGATATTTTTTCCATGATCTTGAGTTAGCAGCTATTGGTCACGCCTTGAAGATTTGACAGCACTATTTGTACGTGGTTCATTGTGAGATCTATACTGATCACCGAAGTTTGCAGCATCTGTTCAAGCAGAAGGACCTTAATTTGCGTCAGCGGAGATGGTTGGAGCTTCTTAAGGACTATGATATCACTATTTTGTACCATCCCGGGAAGGCCAATGTGGTGGCCGATGCCTTGAGTCGCCGAGCAGAGAGTTTGGGGAGTTTGGCGTATCTTCTAGCACCGGAGACACCTCTAGCATTGGATATTGAGGCCTTAGCTAGACAACTGGTCAGATTGGATATTTCGGAGCCGAGTCGGGTATTGGCTTATGTGGTCTCTAGGTCTTCTCTTTATGACCGTATTAGGGAGCGTCAGTATGATGAACCCCATCTACTCGTCCTTCAGGACAAGGTTCGACGAGGTGATGCTAGAGATGTGACTATTGGTGATGATGGCGTGTTGAGGATGCAGGGTCGGATATGTGTGCCCAATGTAGATGGACTACAGGAGTTGATTCTTGAGGAGGCCCACAGCTCGCGGTATTCCATCCATCCGGGTGCCGCGAATATGTATCAAGATTTGAGACATCACTATTGGTAGAGACGGATGAATAAGGATATAGTTGGGTTTGTGGCTCGGTGTCTCAACTGTCAGCAGGTTACGTATGAGCATCAGAGACCGGGTGGCTTTCTTCAGAGGTTAGAGATCCTAGAGTGGAAGTGGGAGCGGATCACCATGGATTTCGTAATTGGGCTCCCGCGGACTTCGAGGAATTTTGATGCTATTCAGGTTATTGTGGATCGGCTGACCAAGTCCGTTCACTTTATTCCACTTGGTACTACCTACTCTTTAGAGCGGTTGGCTGAGATTTACATCCGAGAGATTGTTCGCCTTCATGGTGTCCCAGTTTCCATCATTTCAGATAGAGGCACACAATTTAATTCGCAGTTTTGGAGGGTCGTGTAGCGAGAGTTGGGTACTCAGGTTGAGTTGAGCATAACCTTTCAACCTTAGACGGACGGACAGTCCGAGCGCACTATCCAAGTATTGTAAGACATGTTAAACTCTTGTGTCATTGATTTTGGGGGTTCATGGGACCAGTTTCTGCCACTCGCGGAGTTTGCATATAACAATAGTTATCAGTCGAGCATCCATATGGCTCCGTACGAGGCCTTGTATGGGAGGCGGTGTAGATCTCCGGTGGGATGGTATGATCCGAGTGAGGCTAGGCTGTTGGGTACAGACTTGGTCCAGGATGCATTAAATAAGGTGAAATTGATTGAGGAGCGGCTTCGCACGGTGCAGTCTAGGCAGAAGAGCTATGCGAACATGAAAGTCTGTGATGTGTCTTTCATGGTTGGGGAGAAGGTTCTGCTAAAGGTATCACCCGTGAAGGGTATTATAAGGTTTGGGAAGAGGGGCAAGCTGAGCCCCTGGTTCATTGGACCTTTTGAGATACTTCAGAGGATAGGGGAGGTGGCTTACAAGCTTGCCTTGCCACCTAGTTTGTCGAGTGTGCACCCAGTATTTCATGTTTCTATGCTCCAAAAGTATATTGACGATCTGTCCCATGTTTTGGATTTTCAGCACGGTTCAGTTGGATGGTGATATGACTTACAATGTGGAGCCGGTGGCCATTTTGGATCGGCAGGTTCGGAAGTTGAGGTTAAAGGATATAGCTTCAGGGAAGGTGCAGTGGCGAGGTCAACCTATGGAGGAGGCCACTTGGGAGACAGAGCGGGAGATGCAGATCAGATATCCACACTTATTTTAGACTCCAGATATGTTTCTAGACCCATTCGAGGATGAACGTTTGTTTTAGAGGGGGAGGATGTAATGACCCGACCGGTCGTTTCGAGAGTTATAGCCCTATTTCCCCCATTTTTGCTTCTTTTTTTCTTTACAATTGTATTATATCTTATCGGGTTGGTTAGTTTGGGTCCAGAGTGGTTTCGGAGTGAATTGAGACACTTAGTCTCTTAATTAGAAGCTTAAGTTGGAAAAGTCAACCGAATGTTGACTTATGAGTGAGCAACTTCAGATTTAAAATTTGGTGGTTCCATTAGCTCTGTTAGGTGATTTTGGAGTTAGGAGTGCATCCAGAATGTAATTTGGAGGTCCGTAGTGGAATTAGGCTTGAATTGGCGAAAGTTGGAAATTTGGCGATTTTGGCCGGGTGGAAATTTTGACGAGGTCGGAATGGATTTTTTGAAGTTGGAGCAGGTTTGTGGTGTCATTTTTGACGTGTGTAAAATTTCAGGTCAATCGGACAAGGTTTGATCGGTTTCAACATCGTTTGCAGAATTCAGAAGTTCAGAAGTTCTTAGGCTTGAATCTGGGTGTAATTCGATGTTTTGATGTTGTTTTGGATTATTGGAAGCTTCGACTAAGTTCGTAGGGGGTATATGACTTGTTAGTATGTTTGGTTGAGGTCCCAAGGGCCTCGGGTGAGTTTCGGGTGGTTAACAGATCATTTTGGCCTTGGTGAGATACACATTACTGCTGTATTTTGTTTCTAATTTCCTATTAAGCGTTTGCGAGAGAGGCCTCGCATTCACGAAGAGTGTTTCTGAGATGGTGAGTTTTTGTTCTATGAAATTGCGAAGGAGAGGACACGAATGCGAAGGATAGGGAATTGTGTGCATCGCGAACACGTGAGTGGTGTCGCGTTCGCCAAGAAGAGTGAGGCAGTTGGGGACCCCAGGTCCTTAGTCTACGCGTTCGCAAGGTAAGGGTCGCGTTTGTGAAGGTTTGAGCTGGTAAGCCATCGCGTTCATGAAGCAGTTATCGCGTTCGCGAAGAGTGAAGCAGAGAGGCAGTCTGAGTTGGTCTACGCGAACGGGAGAGGGCGGTCGCGTTCGCGAAGAAGAAAATCTGGGCAGGCAGTGTTAAATTCTAAATCGAGGGTTTGAGCCCATTTTTCATATTTTGAGATAGTAACCACGGATTTGGGCGATTCTTGAGGGGATTTTCCCATAGTTGATTGTGTAAGTGTTTCTCACTTAGTTTTGGTTAAATCCCATGGTAATATCTTTAATTTCTTCATCTAATTTGTGGTTTTGGGTGAAAATTGGGAGAAGAAGATAAAGTGTTCTTGGTTTAGATTTTTGGGGTTTTGAATGGGATTTTATTATCCGATTGGAGTAAATTTGGTATAGATAGACTCATGAGTGAATGGGCTTTCGTATTTTGTAAGTTTTGTCAGATTTTGAGACGTGGGCCCGGGGGCCGGGTTGGGCCAATTTCGGATTTTTGGATATAATTTAGTACTTTTCTTGTGGATTTGATCCCTTTAACCTAAATTGGTTGTGTTGTACTACTTGTGTCTAGATTCGGGACGTTTGGAGGCTAAATTGAGAGGCAAAAGCATTGCGTAGTAGAGATTTGCTTGGTTCGAGGTAAGTAAAGCTTTCAAACTTGGCCCTGAGGGTTCAAAACCCCAAATTTACTGTTATGTGATTGGTATTGAGGTGATGTGCATGCCAAGTGATGGGTGTGTGGGTGTGCACCGTGAGAATTGTGACCTGGATGGCTCTATGGCACCGTATAATGACCCTATCTCGTTGATGTTCATGTTTTCACTATGTGATAAGGTAATTGAACGTTCGATCATGTTAGATATCATGTTTAGGCTTATTGCCGGTAATGTGGAGACACAAGTGGTCGTTTCTTGCTGTCACTTTATTGTTTTTACTTATATTTTATACTTAGTCATGTACATGCATTTTATGTCATGTACCAATCTCAGTTGCCATTGATTGCATCCTCATATTAGTGTTTCAGTCTAGTGTCATGATATTTTGAGCCCATGAGTGAGACTAGAGAGGTTGATGACTGAGTGAGGCCGAGAGCCGATTGTGAGTGACAAATATGGGATCGGGTTGCACGATGCAACAGATATATTGATGTTATGATGGTGCGTGGGCTGTAGGAGCCCCTCCGGAGTCTGTAACACACCCCAAGTGAGCGCGGTTGATATGATTGAGGGATGGATCTTCATTGGACATGGATCTTGTCCGAAGTACTTGTTACCTGGAGATGGATCTTCTCCACAAGGCTGGATTGCCCTTATTCCTCGGTACTGGGTGACCTATGGTCAGCGTTGTATATATTCCGGGATGAATCTTCCCTGGGCCGTATGATCCATATACAGTACCGAGTGGTTAAGATATCGAGAGTGAGGGCATTTGAGGCTGACATCATGGTGCATTACAGTATGTGCTATGGCATGTAGTGGCAATAGATTTATATTCATTACACTTTACAGATCTGCTTTATTTCCCGGTTATGAATTGCCTAATAGTTTTAAGAGCATGTTTACGTTTCTACACATTTATTTCATGTTATTTGCACCGGTTGAGTTCGTCACTATCTTCAGTCCATGGTTTGGACTTATTACTTACTGAGTTGGTGTACTCACGTTACTCCATGCACCTTGTGTGCAAATTCAGGCATTTCTGGTCACGGCGGCAGCTGCTGATTTAGGCATTGGAGTCAGGGACTATCGAGGTAGCTGCACGATGTTCGCGGAACTTTATTTTCCTTCCCTAGTTTATCTGCATTTTGAGTTTATTTCTCTAGATATTTTTATGGACTATGTTTCGGTTATTAGACACTCATGTACTCAGTGATGCCCCGATTGTTGGTATAGTTGTTTTGTATTTTGAATAGATTCTGCTTCCAAAAAGGCTTCTATTTAAATGTTAAATCTTTTAGCTGTTATTTCAAAAAGATGTTTTTACTGTATTGTAAAGGAAATGTTGAATTTAGGCTTACTTAGTCCCATGATAGGCGTCATTACGACATGTTATGTTTTGGATCGTGACAGTAATAATATAAAAAAGAAAATAGACAAGAATGTAGGGATCAAGAGAGGAGAGATTATTATTTCATCTATTTATTCAAGTATGTATAATGTGATGCCTAAACCCTTTATTTATAATATGATATATGTAATACAATGGGATACCATGAATATGGTATTAACTATTGAGATAATGGGAAAGATCATGGAGGAGATTATGGAGGTATGAGAGTTACAACCATAAGTGTTGGAGTAGTCAGAATTATGGAGATAATGGAGAAGAGTAGTGGGTGTTATAGGAGTTATGGACATCCACCATAATCTAATGTTTCCTTACACTCTCACTTGGATGTCCATAGATAATGTGCCTCGTTAAAACCTTACTAGGAAAATACTTTGTGGGAAAAAATCCTACTGAAGGAAAAAGAGTACACATATCTTGTAATACGCATTACTTACTGCCTCATTAAAAACCTTGCCAGAAAAACCCAGTGGGATAAAACCTTAGCTAAGGGAAAAAGAGTACATCGCGTATTTGCCTCCCCTGATGAAAACATCACTTTATTTCCCGAAGACGATGAATTCCAAGCTTATATAACAACTTCTTTTATATTAAGATCGGCAATGACTTGTGAAAAAGTTTGTCAAATTATCACTTGAACAAATTTGTTGAACAACGATCATGTCTGAAATAGAACTTTGGTGAAATATGCTTTATTTTGTCTCCTTCAATAGTCCTTCTTTCAATTGAGCTATGCATGCAGTATCGTCTTCAATGTAATTGAAATCTTGTTGAATATAATAATATTGTAGTACCCTCACAAAAATTAGATTATCTGAACAACGAACTATGCCCTGCATTTGTATAACCAACAAATCCTTGACAATATTTGTTAGAATAAACGAATCTATATCAAGGATTCCTTTTGTAAAATAATACTAATCGTATTTCAATATCTCCACATAGGCTTTATACTTTCAGGTGTTGGTACTATCTGTCCAACTTCATATTCTTCAGATGAAGTCAATTTTCATTGCGTATTTTCATTTGGCCAATCATTTATCTATCAAAATTTCATGATAGATTTGAGCTCAAGATCCTCATCAATATTAATAATATTGAGCGTTATATTATATCAACAATATCATCGATGGTCATTTTACATCGGTTCCATCATCACACTATAAGGACGTAACTTATCGAGATCTCATTATTTTCAGGCACTTGAGCCTCTTCCATGAGGTCTTATAGAGTGTTATGTCGTGGTGCTCTTCTAGAGCACTTGCCTCCTTATTATGACCATCTTAATCATTTGCTTCACTCCTTCTTCAAGTAGTTTTATATTTGGAACCAATTAGTCTATTACGCTTTATGCGTGTCATAGACTCTGTCTATCATGATTTTATTTTAGTTGGAACATTGCAACTGAAATATGACATTTAGTTTTGGGTCAGCAAATGCCCCTTGCAATATTTTGCAAATGAATTATCACTTAAACTTCAATTTCACATTTTCTTGTACGTGGATCTAGATGTACTCATAATAATTCATTCCACGTATCACTTTTTTCAACTGCCCATTTTCTCCCCATAATGTTGGGATCACCAACACATATACCCAACCTTCTTTGAGGATCCATATTTGTGCATTGTGGTAGAACAATTAAATCATATAGCACATCCGTAATTCTAGATGGAAATTATTTGGTTCCTGACCCTGAACCAATTGTAATAGGGAGAATTTATCATAACTTGTTGTCTAGATGCGAACAAGTGATATTGTCTATTAAATAATACACCTCATACCAAATTTCTTTTTTGGGAGTTTTGTTCATAACCAGTGGTATAGCTATAATTGGAGGCATACAATTTCTGCTAAACCAACTTGAATTTAAACCAACATTATCAAGATAAATCATCATAATATATATTCTGGAACTATGCTCTAATAATTTAAGCAAGCAACCTTGCAAAAACCAAACTGTAAGTTGATAACAAATGCACATGTGACCATACAATAAATGCATCTATTAAAATCATAATATAGTAAACGGTCCACATGGCGGGTGATTGGGCCCATATATATATATATATATATATATATATATATATATATATCACCTTCTATACGTTCCAAAAATCAGGGAATACAATCCCAACCTCAGCTAGTATAGCTATTAATTTATCATGAGGACAAGCCGTACATGAGAATTCTCGATGATTCTCTTAATTCTTCAATATATGCCAATGTGAATTCTCAATCATTTTTCACATCATAATTGAAACGGGATGGCTAACCGGTCATGCCAACTGATATTTATTTTAGTAAACATCTGTACTATGGCATATGCTTCCATCATCACGCTTATACGTGTTTAGTACAAATAGAAGAAAAGTCGGGTAACCTTTCATATTTACCCCGTATGATTATAGTAATATGAAGATATTCAATCTTCCTTTCAAATGCCAACCACTTTGGCTAATATATTTGAAACTAAAAAAATTTCTTTTGAGACTTACTACAATATTAATGTCATGAACAATTTCATTCGTCCGGATAAGTAACAAATTAATTCTTCTGGAACTCTTAATTAATCTTATACTACAATATCTTTTGTCACATCATCCATATGGTGTTCTCATTTACGGAGAAAACCATTTCGTAATATTGTCATAGTCAAAATCATCATAAGCAAAATTATTTCTTGCTTTAATTTTGCCTTTAATATCCTTTTATAAGGCACGACAAAATATTTTTAGCGTACCACATGTATGCAACCAATGACATATTCATGTAACCATATAGTAATATTCATTATATTTCTTTCTCTCAAACCTCCCTTAGAGGTGAGTTGTGGTATTTATCCAACCATACATAAGCACATTATTATGCATAATTATTATCACATATATATTTTCACATTCACTTTCAGGAATGAGTCTGTATTTACAATCCTTATCACAAAGTCACATTGTCAAGGAATGGACTATAATCATGCGAGTGTTTCTCGTATTAACATACCACATTGATACATATTTTCTTCACCTTTGAAGAATTATTTTATCCCACCTTATCACATTGCATGGATTCAAGTAGTTCCCCTACTAGCACACGTGTATCAAGCCCACCTTATCTCGCCACATGCGTATCATCCCTTAGCCTTATACCACCACATGTGTATCAATAACACATCATAATCACAACTCGCACCATAAGTGCCCATATACCACAACTTGCCAAAAGAATCAATAATACCAATGTTTTCACAACAAATAGCCCATGACTCAGCCACAATGTGCACAAAAGTCTCAACAATAGCAATTAAAAGTGAAAAACTCAACAAGAATGGTATTTCAACAATTAAGAACTTTGCCTCAATGTGATTACGACTTTTACAAATTCGACACCAATAACTCAGCAAGATGCTATTACATGAAAACAACAACTTCAAGTAAACAATTCAGCAATTAAAGGAGTAACAGACAATAAGGAAGACAATAATCTCAACTAAGCATATTAGAGCAAATAACAAGTAAAATATGGAACAAGTGTTAACAATGTTCAACGATTTTTGTGATGGTAGATTAATACGCTTAAGGGTAGACTATCCATGAAAAATAGATCATGCTACGTCAATTCAATTAAAGGCATGAAAGGAAGCTAAATAGCCTAAACGGGTCAATTACCACATATAGCCCGTGTACCCACTTGTCACCTTGCGTACACGCTTTCACGTACCACAATTAACACAAAACAACTCCAATCCTAAGGGGTAATTCTCCCACACAGAGTTAGGCAAGATACTTACCTCAAGCAAGCTAACTTAATCCACTAGTAAGGTTTTTTTGTAAATATCCAACTCTGAACGACTTGAATCTAGCCAAAATAACTTTATACCATGAATACATACCATAGGAAACTATTCCGGAAAAAAAAGTTGCAATATTTAAAGAAAATCAAAAAGTCAGCTCAAAAGTTAACCCGAGCCCGCGTCTCAAAACCTGACAAAACTTACAAAATTCGAACACATATGAGTCCAGCCATACTAAAATTATTCAATTTCGAGCTCAAATCGACTTTCAAATCCTTAAATTATAGCTTAGGAAGTTTTCACAAATTCCCCCAGTTTTTCCAACTCAAAACACTATTTAAATGATAAAAACAATGATGGATTCATGTATAATAGTCAAATCCGAGTTAAAATCACTTACCTCTCAACTCGTTGAAAATCTCTCTCAAAATCGCCCAAAACCGAGGTCTCTAATTCTAAAGATGAAAAATGGGAACAAACCCTCGATCTGTCCCTTTTCAGCCTAATGATTTCACTTATGTCGACCAAAAAACCACTTTTGCAGCATCGCACCTCTGGAAATACATGACTGTCTCTGAAACTAGAGGAAAAACAAGGCAGAAGTGAAGACAAAGGGATGGAAGAGACGCCAAGGCCCATGAACGCCAGCGGGTATACCTTGAAGCCTCTAGGATAAGCTGGAAGACACTCCCACTAATGATGTCCTCCGGGTCCGGCTGCGTAATCTGCACAAGGTATAACCGACCCCATGTACTGAGTAAGTGCCGAGCCTAACCTTGGTGAAGTAGTGATGAGGCTAAGACACGACAACAAAATGTACCTATGCAGTTTGAATATATAAATATAAACAACGGAAGAGAAATACAGGAAGTAATCCATCAATAAGGGAAGGGGAACATGCTGTGGGGAGATAACAGTTTCATATAAGAAATCTTACCAAAGAAAGAGCAACAAGGTCAGAATATCAATAAGGACCAAAAATCACAAGCTTGCACGGCATTACCCTTCGTGCTTTTACTCTCGTCCTCACTATGCAGTGTATAATGTAATCAATGTAAATCATGGCACGACATCACCCTTCATGCTTTTACTCTCTTTCCTCACAGTATAATCAATGAATATCGGTACGGAATGGTACATCGTACGACATGGCATCACTCTTTGTGCTTTACACTCTTCCTCACAATCGCGAACAGTGCACCACATCACTCTTCGTGCTTTAACACTCTTCCTCACCCAAACAACAATCACAAACAACGGGCAAGAGAGTAAACATAATAGAAATAGGAATCCCGACAAGGGAACAATAACAGTAATCTCAACATCCCAGCAAGGGAGACAATATCAAACAATGCACGGCATCACCCTTCGTGCTTTACTCTCATTCTCACCAAGACAAGTGAACGACATCACCCTTCGTGCTTTACTCTCATACTCACCAAAACAAGTGCACGACATCACCCTTCGTTCTTTAACACTCCTCCTCACCCAAACAGCAATCACAAACAAAGGGCAAGAGAGTAAACATAATAGAAATAGAAATCCCGACGAGGGAACATCAATTAAACAATTAAATCCCGGCAAGGGAACAATACAACGATGAACCGACAAGGGTATAGTTCAATAACTCTTTCTCTTTCTTTCACTTTCATTTCCATGATTTATTATATCACTTGAGCCAATGCTCCTCGAAGTTTAAAGATCACAATTCCCTTCACATGCTCTTTACAACATATAGAAATCATCAATTAAGCATGGAAGTTACAACAAAATCGGAATACTCGCAATAATAAGACTCACGGTCATGCTAGACACCAATGTATAGATACTCATTACCATGCCTATACATCGTACTCTACAATCAGCAAGTAGAAAATAAGACTCAACTCCTATTCCCTCAAGCTAAGGTTAGACCAAACACTTACCTCGGGTCCAAAATATAGCAATCAACCCTCTAACACCGCCTTTCCTTTAGAATTCAACTCCGGAATGGTATTATCTAGGCATAATCAACTCAAGTATATCAATAAGGATTCAATAATTCAATTACATAGCCTAATTACCCATTTCCATGCATTCTTCCAAAATAACAAAATTCGACTCCGGGCCCGCTTGGTCCAAACACGGGGCTCAGACCAAAATCACGTCATCCATTCACCCACGAGCCCGAATATATAATTTATTTTCAAATTCGACCCCAAAACGAGGTCTAAATCAAGAAAATTCAAAAGTGCCTAACTCTACCCAAATTCCCAATTTTCTACTCTAATTTGCATGATTTAGGCTTAGGAATTCATTAGTATAGATGAAAAATGAAGGAAACGAGTTAAAATTTACTAACCCAAGAAGTTTGTTGTTTTGGTGAAGGATGGCTTCAATGGATGCCTAAGGACCTTGGAGAAGATGAATTTCATGAAAACTTATGAAAAATCCCGAAGCTACTGTTCTGGAAATATTTATATACCATTGGGCAAAATTGCTCTTCGCGATCGCGGAAGGAAGGTCGCGTTCGCGAAGGGTAGACTGGACAGACCATCCCGATCGCGGAAGGGAGAACACGAACGCGAAGAGTAAAAGGTCTGGGGTCTAGAAGTTGACTTACGCGAATGCGTGGGACATCACGCGAACACGATGAAGGAGATCTGTAAAGCTACGCGATCGCGGTCAACTGTACGCGAACGCAAAGAGGAAAAGAGGGCTAAGACCTCAGGGTCAAATAACCCTACGCGATCGCGAGGGATTGTACGCGAACGCGATGAAGGAAAAGCTTAAAGCTTCGCGAACGCGGAAGAGGCTTCGCGATCGCGAAGAACAAATGGACCTGCAACAGCTGAAACAAAACCAACAATTATCCTAAGTTCAAAAATCACTCCGAGGCACCTCTGAAACACTCCCGAGCCCTCGGGGCTCCTAACCAATCACATGCACTAACTCAACAACATCCTACAAACTTAACCGCGCGATCAAATCGCCAAAATAACATCAAAAACAACGAATCAAACCTCAAAATCATTAGTTTTTCTTCAAACTTCATTAATTTTGAAATTTAGAGTTTTAAGTCTGAAACACGTCAAACGGCGTCCAATTTCAACCAAACATTACAGAAATATCTTAAACCACATATAAGACCTGTACCGGGCGCCGGAACCAAAATACGGGCCCGATACCAACACATTCTAACCAATTTCCATTTCACTTTGCTTTATAAATGTCAGAAAAACAATTTCACTCAAAAATTCATTTCTCAAGCTTGTTTCCTCGGAATTCGATTCCGGGCATACGCCCAAGTCCCATATTTTACGGACCCTCCAGGACCGTCAAATCACGGGTCAGGGTCTGCTTACCCAAAACGTTGACTGGAGTCAAACTTACTCATTTTAAGATCAAATTTTAGCATTTGTTTCACAGAATTTCATATTTAAGTTGTCCGGCTACGCGCCCGGACTACGCACGCAAATCGTGGAAACTACAGATGAGGTTTTCAAGGCCTCAAAAGTACGGAATGGGTAATAAAATAGGTGATGACTCCCTTTGGGTCGTCACATTCTCCACCTCTAAAACAATTGTTCGTCCTCGAACGGACAGAAGAAGGAAGTACCTGAGTCGGGAAATAAATGAGGGTAACTGCTCCGCATATCGGAATCGGACTCCCAGGTCGATGCCTCAGGAGGCTAACCTCTCCACTGAACACGAACAGAAGGGAAACTCTTGGATCTCAACTGACGAACCAGCCGGTCTAGAATAGCTACCGACTCCTCCTCATAAGATAAGTCCTTGTCCAACTGGACAGTGCTGAAATCTAATACGTGGGCTGGATCGCCGTGATACCTCCGAAGCATGGACACATGAAAAACTGGATGTACGGCTGATAAGCTAGGTGGCAATGCAAGTCTATAAGCCACCTCTCCCACTCGATCAAGAATCTCAAACGGACCAATGAACCTAGGGCTAAGCTTGCCCTTCTTCCCAAATCTCATCACGCCCTTCATAGGCGACACTCGGAGCAATACTCGCTCACCAACCATGAAAGCCACATCTCGAACCTTGCGATCTGCATAACTCTTTTGCCTTGACTGAGCTGTACGAAGCCTATCCTGAATGATCCTGACCTTGTCCAAGGCTTCCTGAACCAAATATGTACCCAACAACCGAGACTCTCCCGGCTCAAACCATCCAACCGGAGATCGACACTGCCTACCATATAAAGCCTCATAAGGATCCATCTGGATACTCGACTGGTAGATGTTGATGTAGGCAAACTCTGCTAAAGGCAAGAACTGATCCCATGATCCTCCAAAGTCAATAACACAAGCTCGGAGCATATTCTCTAATATCTGAATAGTCCGCTCAGACTGTCCATCCGTTTGAGGATGAAATGCTGTGCTCAACTCCACCTGGGTGCCTAACTCTCGCGGAACTGCTCTCCAGAAACGCGAGGTAAACTGCGTGCCCCGGTCCGAAATGATAGATACCTGCACACCAGGAAGGCGAACAATCTCCCCGATATAGATCCCAGCTAACCTCTCGGATGAATAGGAGACTGCCACAGGAATGAAATGTGCTGACTTGGTCAGCCTATCAACAATGACCCAAACTGCATCAAACTTCTTCCGGCTCAACGGAAATTCGGTAACGAAGTCCATAGTGATCCTCTCCCACTTCACTCGGGAAGCTCAATCCTCTGAAATAAACCAACAGGCCTCTGATGCTCATACTTAACCTGTTGACAATTCAAGCACCGCGCCACATGTGACACAATATCCTTCTTCGTTTTACGCCATCAATAATGCTGCCGCAAATCCTGGTACATCTTCGCAGCGCCCGAGTGAATAGAGTATCGGGAACTATGGGCCTCCTCTAAAATCAACTCTCGAATCCCATCAACATTGGGCACACAAACTCGCCCCTGTAATCTCAAAATACCATCATCATATAAGGTCACCTGCTTGGCGCCTCCGCGCTGCACCGTGTCTCTAAGGACACACAACTTGGGATCATCAAATATTCGATCACGGATACGCTCAAATAATGAAGAACGAGCGATCGTACAAGCCAACACTCGACTAGGCTCAGAAATATCCAACCTCACAAATCGATTGGCCAAAGCCTGAACATCCAAAGCAAGCGGCCTCTGACTGACCGGAATAAAAGCAAGACTGCCCATACTAGCTGACTTCCTACTCAAAGCATCGGCCACCACATTGGCCTTCCCCGGGTGATATAAGATGGTAATATCATAATCTTTCAACAACTCCAACCACCTCCTCTGCCTCAAATTCAACTCCTTTTGCTTGAACAAGTACTGAAGACTCTTATGATCCGTGAACACCTCACACGCCACGCCATACAGATAGTGCCTCCAAATCTTCAATGCGTGGACAATGGCTGCCAACTCCAAATCATGCACTGGATAGTTCTTCTCATGAATCTTCAACTGCCTCGAAGCATAAACAATGACCTTGCCATCCTACATCAACACTGCACCAAGCCCAATACGGGAAGCATCGCAATAGACTGTATAAGGCCCTGAACCTGTGGGCAAAACCAATACTGGTGCCGTAGTCAGAGCTGTCTTGAGCCTCTGAAATCTCGCCTCACACTCGTCCGACCATCTTAACTGGGCACCCTTCTGGGTCAACCTGGTCATCGGGGCTGCAATAGATGAGAACCCATCCACGAACCAACGATAGTAGCCTGCCAATCCCAAGAAACTCTGAATCTCTGTAGTTGATGCTGGTCTAGGCCAGGTCTTGACCACCTCAATATTCTTCAAGTCAACCTGAATACCCTCTGCTGATACGACATGACCCAGGAATGCAACTGAACTTAACCAGAACTCACACTTCGGAAACTTTACATATAGCTGACTATCCTTCAGAGTCTGAAGAACCACTCTGAGATATTGCTCGTGCTCCTCCTGGCTGCGGGAGTATATCAATATATCATCAATGAAGACTATTACGAACGAGCCCAAATAAGGCCTGAACACTCGGTTCATCAAATCCATAAAAGCTGCTAAGGCATTTGTCAACCCAAACGACATGACCAAAAACTCGTGATGCCCATACCGAGTGTGGAAAGTTGTCTTAGGGACATCGGATGCCCTAATCCTCAATTGATGGTAGTCAGATATAAAGTCTATCTTTGAAAATACCTTGGCACCCTGAAGCTGATCGAACAAATCATCAATCCTCGGCAGTGGATACTTATTCTTGATTGTAACCTTGTTCAATTGCTGGTAATCAATGCACATCCTCAACGAACCATCCTTTTTCTTCACAAACAATACTGGAGCACCCCAAGGAGAAACGCTGGGCCTGATGAAACCCCTCCCAAGAAAATCCTGCAACTGTTCCTTCAACTTTTTCAATTCTGGCAGGGCCATATGATACAACGGAATAGAAATGGGTTGGGTGCCCGGAGCCAGATGAATGTAGAAATCAATGTCCTTGTCGGGTGGCATCCCCGGCAGGTCTGAAGGGAAGACCTTAGGAAACTCACGAACCACGGGTACCGAATCAATAGAGGGAACCCCAACACTGGAATCGCACACATAAGACAAATAAGCCAAACACCCCTTCTCGACCATACACCAAGCCTTCACGTACGAAATAACATTGTGGGTAGAATGACCAGGAGTCTCTCTCCACTCTAAATGAGGCAAATACGATAAGGCTAAGGTCACCGTCTTGGCATGGCAATCCAAGATAACATGATATGGGGATAACCAGTCCATCCCCAATATAACATCAAAGTCGACCATACCTAAAAGCAACAAATTAACACGGGTCTCAAGACCCCCAATCACCACAACACAAAAATGATGGACTCGATCGACCACGATAGAATCACCCACCGGTGTAGATACATAAACATGAACACTCAGTGGATCACTAGGCATGACCAGGTATGGTGCAAAATAAGAGGACACATACGAATACGTAGACCCTGGATCAAATAGCACTGAAGCATCTCTGTCACAAACCCGAATAGTACCTGTAATGACTGCATCTGAAGACTCAGCCTCTGGCCTGGCTGGAAGAGCATAACATCGGGGCTGGGCCCCACCACCCTGAACCACATCTCTGGGACGGCTGGCTGCTGGCTGGCCTCCACCTCTGCTGCCTGAGCTCCACCTCTATGACCTCTACCTCCACCTCTAGAACCTCTAGCTGGCTGGGCAAGCTGTGGAACACCTGGTGCCTGTACCATGGCACGGGAACCCTGATGCTGCGAACTACCTGGTGCCCGAGGGCAAAATCTGGCAAGGTGACCCGGATCACCACAAGTGTAACAAGACCTCGGCTGCTGAGGGAATTGAGTTTGACCCTGTCAACCTGAATGACCACCTGAAGTACCATGGGAAACCTAGAGAGCTGATTGGAAGGGATTGGGAGGATGACCTCTGCCTGAAGAATCCATGCCCCCAGATGAGGCTCCACTGAAACGACCGAAATGACGGGGCCTCTTGTCAGCCCCCTGACCACCACCCTGTGAAATAATCATCTCAATCCTTCTGGCCACATTGGCCGCATCCTGGAACGATGTATCTGTACCTGACTCTCTAGCTATCTGAAGTCTGATAGGATGGTCCAATCCCTGAATTAATCTCCGAACCCTCTCCCGATCAGTGGGAAGTATCATAAGGGCATGTCGGGCTAGAGTGATGAACCTGGTCTCATACTGAGTGACTGACATAGATCCTTGCTGGAGACGCTCAAACTACCTCCGAAGGTCCTCTCTCTGAGTAATGGGAAGGAACTTCCCCAAAAATACCTCTGAGAACTGAGTCCAAGTCAAAGGTGCAGACCCGGCTGGTCTGGCTAAGCAATAGTCTCTCCACCAACTCTTGGCTGCACCAGATAACTGAAAATTAGCGAAGTCAACTCCGTTGAACTCCACTATGCCCATGTTCCGAAAAACCTCATGGAAACTGTCCAAATAATCCTGGGGGTCCTCTGATGGTGAACCAGTAAAAGCAGCAGTGAATAGCTTAGTGAACCTGTCCAGACTCCACAAAGCATCCGCTGACATAGCTGCTCCCTCTGCTACCGGTGCTGCAATATCCGACTAAGCTACTCCGGCTGGCTGAGGTGCCGGAGTCTAAAACTGTGGAGGTAGCTGCTCTAGCATGAGGGCGGCAGGAGTTTGAGCACCTCCCCTAGCTTGAGAGACGGCTGGTGCTGTAGGAAGAAGACCTGCCTGTGCTACACTCTCCATGAGTCCGACTAGACGGACAAGAGCGTCCTGAAGCACTGGGGTAGCTATGAACCCCTCTGGGACCTGAGCTGGTCCAACTGGGGCTGCCGGAACTGGACCTCCTCGTCAGACTCGACCTGAGGGTCCTCCACTAGGGCTGCTTCTCTAGGCTGAGCCCGGCCTCGGCCTCTAGCACGGCCTCGTCCTCGACCTCGACCCCGAGTAGGAGTTGTAGCAGGAGTGTCAGGCTGCTGAGCGGAACCAAGGGAAGTACGGGTCCTCACCATCTGCGAGAGAATAGAATAGAATAGAAACTCAATCAGTAGTCGGAATTCATAGCGCACAACAGAGAAGAAAATAAATATGGAGTCATCCTAACTTCGCAGCCTCTAGGGGATAAATACAGACGTCTCTGTATCGATCCCTCAGACTCCACCAAGTTGTCCATGAGTTGTGAGACCTAAATAACCTAGTGCTCTGATACCAACTTGTCACGCCCCGAAATCCCACTATCGGGCCGTGATGGCGTCCAACGTTAAACCCGCTAGACAAGCCAACGAGTATAGATAAACTGGCATATTAACATCGATTTAACAGAATAAGCTACAAATAGTTCACAACTTAACAGCGGAAATAAATAAATATGGTTTTCAAACTAAGTAAAGACAACATAATACATTGACGCATAATTTTCCCAAAACCTGGAGTCACAAACTCACGAACTGTCTATAAGAGTGCTAAATACAAAGTCTGAAAGGAAATACATGACTGTCTCTGAAACTAGAGGAAAAACAAGACAGAAGTGAAGACAAAGGGATGGAAGAGACGCCAAGGCCCACGAACGCCAGCGGGTATACCTTGAAGCCTCTAGGATAAGCTGGAAGACACTCCCACTAATGATGTCCTCCGGGTCCGGCTGCGTAATCTGCACAACATAAAGAAGTGCAGGTGTAGCATCAGTACAATCGACCTCATGTACTGAGTAAGTGCCGAGCCTAACCTCGGCGAAGTAGTGACGAGGCTAAGACACGACAACAAAATGTACATGTGCAGTTCGAATATATAAATATAAACAACGGAAGAGAAATACAGGAAATAATCCATCAATAAGGGAAGGGGAACATGATATGGGGAGATAACAGCTTCATATAAGAAATCTTAACAAAGAAAGGAACAACAAGGTCAGAATATCAATAAGGACCAGATCTCACAAGCTTGCACGGCATCACCCTTCGTGCTTTTACTCTCGTCTCACTATGTAGTGTATAATGTAATCAATGTAAATCATGGCACGACATCACCCTTCGTGCTTTTACTCTCTTTCCTCACAGTATAATCAATGAATATCGGTACAGAGTGGTACATCGTACGGCACGACATCACCCTTCATGCTTTACACTCTTCCTCACAATAGCGAACAGTGCATGGCATCACCCTTCGTGCTTTAACACTCTTCCTCACCCAAACAACAATCACAAACAACGGGAAAGGGAGTAAACAGAATAGAAATAGGAATCCCGGCAAGGGAACAATAACAGTAATCTCAACATCCTAGCAAGGGAGACAATATCAAACAATGCGCGACATCACCCTTCGTGCTTTACTCTCATTCTCACCAAGACAAGTGCACGGCATCACCCTTCGTGCTTTACTCTCATACTCACCAAAATAAGTGCACGACATCACCCTTCGTGCTTTAACACTCCTCCTCACCCAAACATCAATCACAAACAATGGTCAAGGGAATAAACAGAATAGAAATAGAAATCCCGGCGAGGGAACATCAATTAAACAATTAAATCCCAGCAAGGGAACAATACAATGATGACCCGGCAAGAGTATATTTCAATAACTCTTTCTCTTTATTTCACTTTCATTTCCATGATTTATTCTATCACTGGAGCCAATGCTCCAAAAGATGTAATTATCTCATATTCCTTCATCATTCGTTTTACAGCTTTAGCCAATGCTCCAAAGAATGTAATTACCTCATATTTCTTCATTATTCGTTTCACAATTTGAGCCAATGCTCCAAAGCATGTAATTATCTCATATTCCTTCATCATTCGTTTTACAATTTGAGCCAATGCTCCTCGAAGTTTAAAGATCACAATTCCCTTCACATGTTTTTTACAACATATAGAAATCATCAATTAAGCATGGAAGTTACAACAAGATCGGAATACTCACAATAATAAGACTCACGGTTATGCTAGACACCAATGTATAGATACTCGTCACCATGCCTATACATCGTACTTGTTGGTCCAAATCGCACACGCAAGTATACGTGGTCGTAGCAAGTAATATAATGTTAATTCGAATGTCGAACCCACAGGGACTTGCGTAAACTACTTATTGAATCACTATAATTGCTATTTAATCGAGCCAAAACAAAATCCAAGAATATAACTAATTTATTCTACGATTATATGAACTAATTATCAAGTAACGAGATTATTGTTGTGTGTTCAATAGAGACAAATATTCCAGGGTGGTGATCAATTCACCATTCATACTGCATTCTATTTAACTCTCCCTTTCATATAATTCACTCATGGTTGCTAATTAATTGATAGTGGCTCTCGTAGCCTTCTCCCGAAGTACTACTCGCCTATTCTCAATAGATTAACGCCTATATTCCTATGAAATTAATTTATTAGAACGCACTAAGATTACGATGTTTAATTAAGCACGGTGACTAGGTATATTCCTATCCTAACCACAAATCCGCTCCCCTGAAAGGTTAAGATCGCGCTCTCTTCAATTCTTGTCTAATCTATATACGGCTTTCCCAAGCATAACATAGATAGTATGTAGAACCTAATGCTGGCCAAACAATTAAGTAATTAAACGCAGAATTGAAGAAACGACCATATATTGAGTGAATTATAATCAAGGTTAAGTTAATATCGAATAACAATATTCATGGCTAAACCACAACCCCAGAATAATGGGTGTTTAGCCACTCATACTAGAATTAAACAATGGCATAGGTTTTGCATAAATGGAAAATACTAGATTAAGATGAAGAAAACTGATAATCCTTTGCTTCCTCAATGATCTTGTGTGTATATTCTCTCCAAAAATGGTATCCTCCCCTCAAAGTTGTGTTTTTGGGTCTATTTATATGTTTGGGATAAACCCTAAACGTGTAGGAGACTTCTATTCCAACCGGGAAACACTTAAAACCTTCAAAACTCGAAATTTACCGGACTAGGGACCCCAGGCGTTAAGCCCCAAACGCCCAGCTAAAGCCTGGATAGGCCAGGTGTTTGGGCTCTAACGCCCCAGTAACGCTTGGGGAGGACTGGCGTTTGGGCTGAAACGCCCCATTAACACCTGGGGATGGCTGGTTTTTGGGTTGAAACGCCCCAGTAACGTCAGGTTATCCCAGGCTTTTGGGGTAAAACACCCGGCTATGGCCTGGGTCACTCCTTTTCAACCCTTGAGCGTATTTTTGACGTTTATGCACCCATTTAGCTCGGCTTCCATCTTCAATTAACCTACACATAAAATAGACTCCATTATGCACATATAACATGTATTTTTATCACAAAAGCACAT
>ML327434.1:0-32783 GCA_005239505.1 Nicotiana paniculata
AAATAACATAGGAAATATACAAATCTAGAATATTCCTTATTTACTTTTGTTTCCTTATCACTTTCCATCAGGTACGATAAGTTTTATTTGTTAAAATGCATGCCTTGTGAAGTAAAATGCACATATATTACATTGCAATTAGGATGTAATTTGTTTCAAAAGTGAAGTACAAATGTTGATGTACAATTTTCAGATACTCTTGTCAAAAAAATAAAAAAATGCATTGACAAATGAAAACCATAACAATCTAAGAGCATTAGAAGTCTGTATCAGTCTCAAATCTTAATCCATAATTTCCTTGTTTTTATAACCCTGCGTAACCGGTGAAGTTGTTGTTGTCATGTGAACAACTTGTTGCAAAAATGTAAGGTAAGGCTGCGTACTATAGACCCTTATGGTCCGGCCCTTCCCCGTACCCCGCGCATAGTGGAAGTGAAGTTGTTGTTGTCATGTGACCAGGAGGTCACGAGTTCGAGCCGTGGAAACAACTTCTTACAAAAATGTAAGGTAAGGCTGCGTACTATAGACCCTTATGGTCCGGTCTTTCCCCGTACCCCGCGCATAGTGGAAGTGAAGTTGTTGTTGTCATGTGACCAGGAGGTCACGAGTTCGAGCCGTGGAAATAACTTCTTGCAAAAATGTAAGGTAAGGTTGTGTACTATAGACCCTTATGGTCCGGCCCTTCCCCGTACCCCGCGCATAGTGGAAGTGAAGTTGTTGTTGTCATGTGACCAGGAGATCACGGGTTCGAGCCGTGGAAATAACTTCTTGCAAAAATGTAAGGTAAGGTTGTGTACTATAGACCCTTATGGTCCGGCCCTTCCCCGTACCCCGCGCATAGTGGAAGTGAAGTTGTTGTCATATGACCAGGAGGTCACGAGTTCGAGTCGTGGAAACAACTTCTTGCAAAAAATGTAAGGTAAGACTGCGTACTATATACCCTTATGATACGGCCCTTCCCCGTACCCCGCGCATAGTGAAAGTTTAGTGCACCGGGCTGCCCTTTTTATAACCCGTTAAAATCTTGATATAACTTTTGTATCTCTATATTTATGCATCTTCCAAAAGATTGGATTTATCCTGAATATAGACTTGTTCTATAGATCTGTACTATATCTAGTGCAAAATGTGCAATTAAGGAGCTAAAACTTTGATCAGCCACGAAAAAGTGTTGTTTTACTCTAAGTCAATAATATGCAATAATTACTTTGAGCTAAGAAAATAAGAAAAGTGAATATGAACATCAAAAAACAAAGCGCTAAATTTAGCACAAAAGATAAATCAAGAGAAAAATGACATACCTCTAAGAGAGAAAGAAAGAAAGAGAAGGAGTTGCCTTTTAAGAAATGAGATGAGAATAGGATTGCATTGTTTATATTTTATTATTTGACATATATATTCTTACTTTAAGCTCTCGTTTGGACATTTAAAAAATGAAAATATTGTTTGCTCACGAAATTTGATCAGTTTTTTAAACAAATTTCTTTTGCCCACAAAACTTTAACTTGTTTAAGTAAAATACGTGTACATACGTAAAAAAAAATTATTTTTCAACTCAACTTCAAAAAATTTATTTTTCAAGTTTCATCCAAGTCTATATTCAAACATCTACTAAATTTTAAGTACTACGATGAAATAGTTTGATTTGATATGTAGACTCCGTAGAGATAAGTTGAATCAAACCTCCCTATAACAACATCTATATAAAAGTCATTTACCGTAAAAGTCAAGTTTTTCTCATAACGAATTTTTAAGCTATATTTTACCTCTCTATAACAGTTTTTTACTTATAACAACAACAATTATATTTATAGCAAAACGCTCTTTGTAAAATTACCTCTCTATAACACCCATACAGGATCTTTAAAGTTGCTGATAATAATTCTAAATATGCATACAAGATATTCCATTAAACAAAGTTTCCACTTCGTGTAAGACATAAGATTTGAAGATTTGCATATGATATTGTTTTCATTTGACAAATGCCAAATAATATTTAGATGTTAAACTCTTAATTGCCTTCAAGAAAAAGCTGTTGGATTCCCTTTTGCTGGAAATTTGAACACGAATCTTTGCCAATTCAAGCATTAAATTGCTAGTAAGAGAATAAAATCTACGAAATAAGCTACAATTACAAAGTTCTTCCATTAATCTTGAAAGAATTTATTTTTCTAAGTAGTTTTAAAATGTGTGCCTCATAGTTTAAATCTTTATACGTTTAGTTATGAATTAATTAATAATTTATTAGTTTTCTTCAATATTTATTTAGTGAAATATGCATATCTTTTGAGTTTTTAAATTTGAACCTTTTTTCTTATTTTTTATACGTAATATTAGAAAAGGAAAAACAATTGATTCTTGGATAATTTTATCTGTAACGGCAAAATAATATTTAAACATCAAATGTTGTTATAGGTGTATGACAACTAGGGGTGTACTTTTATCGGATTGGTTCGGTTTTTATCAAAACCAAACCAAACCAACTATATCGGTTTGGATTGGTTCAATTTTGGCGGGTTTTAGGGTTTTTTGTTACTTAAATATTAATCCAATCTTACTTTGTTAAATTTTTTATAAGTAAATATATGTTTATTAAAAACTTAAAAAATTGACAAACATATTATCTATTAAATATTTTTATAAGAGAATTTGCTTAGTAACACATAATAGTTATTTTTTAGTAGTCTGGCAATAATTTTTCGTTGATATACACTTTCAAGGTTAACCTAATTAGTAATTAAACATAAAAATCAATATGATACCTAAATAATAATAATAACCACTTCAAAGTTGAAAAAGATATAAGAATTTAATATATCTTGACATATGAATATGGAAGAACAAAGAGATTAACGCATTTCAGTAACACTTGATAAGAAAGTGATCATACAACCCATTATTTAAGGTTAATAAATATGGAGCACTTCATATTTTATTAAAATATTATATCCCGTAAGAAAATGCCAAAATATTTCTAGACATCTTTTAAAGAAAATTCTATATAAAATCTTAAAAGTATATATAAAAATTATATATTTATATGTCAGTTTGGTTCAAATTTTTTTATTCAATACAAACCAAACCTAGTCGGGGTTTTTAATCGGTTTGGTTTGACTTTTCGGTTTGGTGCGGTTTTCCGATTCGGTTTGTATACATAACAATCATTCACTATAAAAATTAAAAATTATCGGAACAAATGACCGTTATAGAGAGGGTTGACTGACTTACAAGGTACGTAAGTTGGATTAAAATTAAGACATGAAAACTTATTGAACTAATTAGACTTTAATTAGTCTCTAATGAAGGATTTGTCAGTTAATAAGGTCATGTATGTGCTACTTTAACAGCGCGGATATAATTGACATAAACTATTAACAGGTGGCATATATAGAACATTTCACAAAGTTTTGGGACAAACTTGGACCATTTCCTTTATCTTGTTGAAGCAAACTAACAGATTTGTTACACTCACAAAGGCTATTAATGACATCGTAGAAATTGCCCAAACAAAAGCTAACTCTCAATAGCAACAGCATAAACGTCTTGTGCTTTGAAAATAACAATAATGCTTTAAAAAAAAAAACTCATTGTACACCTAAAATGCAACCTCCCCCCTCTCCCAAAGCACACACGCACACATCAACCATAATTTATCTTCCAATGCTTTCAGACTACGACTGAACTGGCATCAACATCAGCAGCATTTATATCAGGTTACATCTCATCTTTATTGTAGGGAAAAAATGCAGAAGATGAGTATTTATATGATGTATTTGGGATCCCAAATAAAGGGGGGGGGGGGGGGNAACAAGAAGCCTATTCTAAGTATTCAAGATTCTCAAAGGAATAACAAAAACAAGACTCCCAAGTATATAACACAAGTCTACATGTGAATGGGCTTGTCATAAGTGGCCATGGCTGCTTCTTTGAGTGCCTCACTCATTGTTGGATGTGCATGGCAAGTACGAGCAATGTCCTCACTCGATGCTCCATACTGCAATGCCAGGACAGCTTCGTGAATAAGCTCCCCTGCATTAGGTGACATAATATGGACGCCCAATATCTTGTCGCTCTCTTTCTCAGCAAGTATCTTGACAATTCCCTCAGCATCATCAATTGCCTTGGCTCTACTGTTTGCTAGGAAAGGAAATTTGCCAACACGATAATCAACTCCGAGTGACTTTACCTGCTCCTCAGTTTTCCCAACAGAAGCCACCTCAGGGTGAGTGTAAACGACACCAGGAACCATATCATAGTCTACATGACCCTCCTTGCCTGCAATGAACTCCACACAAGCAACACCATCTTCCTCTGCCTTGTGAGCCAACATTGGCCCAGGAATGACATCACCAATTGCGTATACCCCCGGGACATTACAGGCAAAACGTTCATTGACCAGGATTCGCCCAGCCTTGTCAGTTTCAACACCTATTTTGTCCAATCCAAGCCCTGAAGTGAATGGAACTCTTCCAGCGGAAACAAGGACTACATCAGCCTCAAGGATAGTTTCATCACCACCAGATGCAGGTTCAAGAGTCAACTTCACACCATCACCTGCAGTGTCAACTGACACCACCTTAGTCTTAAGCATGAATTTCATCTTTTGCTTCTCAAGAGCACGCTGGAATTGCTTGCGAACTTCACCATCCATGGTTGGAACAATATCGGCTGCAAATTCAACAACAGTCACCTCTGAGCCAAGGCGGCCCCAGACAGATCCCATTTCAAGGCCTATGTAACCAGCACCTATAACAACTAGTTTTTTTGGAATTTCGGTCAAAGCTAACGCCCCAGTAGATGATACAATTCTCTTCTCATCAATGGTTATACCAGGTAGACTTTTGACATCAGAACCAGTTGCAATAATAATATTCTTGCCTTTAACAATGGTGTTATCGCCATCAATGGTGTCGACAGAAACTTCAGTAGGGGAGAGGAGTTTACCATAGCCCTTAACATAGTTTACTTTGTTCTTCTTGAATAGACCCTCAATACCTCGTGTTAAGTTAGACACAGCTTTATCTTTTTGTGCCATCATGGCAGGAAGATCAACCTCAACAGAAGAGAACTTCACACCATGATTGGCGAATGAATGTTGTGCTTCATGAAACATGTGGGAGGAATGAAGAAGTGCCTGTGCACGATAAGTGAGAACAATGTTAGAAAATTAGACGTAAACACGAAGTATCAGACTTCAAAAAACTGACCACTAAAACTTCAAGAAGACTCATTGACAAGATAATTTGTCATAAACTTGGGACGTGATGTCACGTTAACAGCAGCAAGTACCAGCGCTTAAACTCCCATGATTACGGGTCATCAAAAGACATAGGGGAAAGACATTATTAAGTTCGTCCATAAGACAAATATCATATGCACCCTATGGGTACAAGTTAATAAATCTGTCACTTGGTTATAATTATATATAATCACCAACTAAAATGTCCTCTCAGGAAAGTTACGTCACTGCATTTGCAAAAAGGACCCACCACTATTTCACATATAAGGGCATCAATGAAAGAAATGTTGGGCACATATATACCCATCTGCTAAGTTGGAGGCACAATCATGAGAAACCACTTTTAAATTGCACCCTTCAGTAGCCTTGGAAAAAGGTAGAAGAAGGGAACAAGGAAAAGCTATCTGAAAATAAAAAACTAAACCGGGATACTGTGCCTTCTCATGTTATGGCCAACTCAAATAGAAATATCCCGACAATGTGGAAATTTGCAATAAAAGCAGGAGCCCATAATTTTCTGTAAGATACATACAACACCAAGTTGAAAATCAAAACTTCAATTTCCCTTTCAGTAGTTTCCCGTAACTCAATTCTCCTCAACTGAGTTTCTAAGAGGCTCTCAGTTTCTTCCATGGCCTTTCCAATGAATTGCCTAAATCTACTTTCCATAGGCCTAAATCAAATACTCTCTGTGTTCCCAAAACCTGCAGCAATCTGAAATCACATATCATTCGGTGAACTAGTACTAGGTTCCTCCAAAATCAATTAGCTCGAACAGGACTTCCGGTTCTAGTAGCAGTTGCAAATCATATTTTGTACTAAAAAGGAAAATTGTTGTAGATCATCAACAACAATGTCCTGATTGATTTGTAGCATATGCCTAAGCAATATAATCAACATCTTCAAAAATAGTTTATAGTTTTTATCACAAAGAAAAATAGAAAAAATAATTTAATCACCACATAATGGTCAGCACTTGCATAATGTTTGCTGGAATTTAAGCCTTTCCCCATGGTATTCATCCACTTCATTGACTATTAGTCCATACCCTTGGGCATATTTGGTGTTTGCTTCTTTTAAATTTGTTTTAATAGCACGAAGAGACAAAAGCATGTACAAGATTTTATATAAGCGAGTTCGGTCAGAGATTGAGGCAGGACCACCACAGAACCTACCAACAGAAGCGGCATTGGGCATGGCAAGCAGGTTTTCCCCACAGCTCTTTTTCTCTATGGTCACTGTAGGTCCTATGCTTTCTTAGGAGTCTTATAGCAATTAGCCCTATTAGAGATTTTTATGCTCATAACAAATACAGAGATCTTCTAGTACTTTTTATTTTGATTTGTATTTTGTATATTATTGGCTTTAAACTAATTTAAATGACGAAAAATGGTCAACAAGGGTTCATATAACCCCAACTTGTTTGAGACAGAACTATATTTGTTATTGTTGTGTGGCCTAAAAGCACCATCACTCTGATTTCTAAGACTGTTTTTTCTTAGATTATAGTTGGGTAAAACAGCGTCATTTTACGTTTAGCAATTTCATTGCTCTTCCATTTCCTAGTTTGAGACAAAAAAAAATACTTTTGGTAGAGAAGTATCAAATTATCTTGACCTAGTTGAGATATACTCCAACAATTATTGATTAACTAAATATATTTCAATCTTTAAAAGTTTATCAGTTATTTATATCTGATAACCAGAACTAAACTAATAATTCTAAACAATTCATTCAAAATAATGAATTCTATCAAAAAATTGTTTAAAATAATAAACAGAAGCAGCTTCCAGAAGTCTTATACAGTAACTATATCCTTACAACAAGTTTCAATCAGCAGCCGAGACACACCAGTAAGGCACATAGTACACATTTAATTCACTCAATCACCCAAGTCAATTACCCAACTGATATTTGACAAACATTCTAAAGCCACAATAACGAGTGCATGAACTCAATATTGTAAAGCACGTAATTTGCTCAATGTTTATGAGTGCAATAAACTCTGCCTAGGTGAGCTTCATAGAGATAGCCACTGCCAAGTCGGCAAAAGAAAGCAGGTTACAGTATGTTGAAGCCAGTAAAAATATTCTAATTATGATCAATCTTCTAAATCATATACCCAAATCCAACTTATTTGGATTCATATAGCTGTCATTATCTCGTTTAGGAATGAGGTGTAGTTGCTACATAGAATCCAATGCAAAATCCTGTCAATTGGGGTAATTACCCCGTGCTAATTAAAGACGCATAAACACAAACTAAATTCGCAAGCACCGGTGGTGGAATCAAAAAACAATATGAACATAAATATTTTTAAAAAAACTGAACTTTATGAAAATGAAGAAAAAACAGAAATAAAAACACAGAATCCAAATCTAGAAACTAAAGGTTAATCAATCAACAATACCTCAATTCCAAATTAGTTGACAACCGATATTTAATTTTCTGTATGCGTTCCGCATGTTTTAAGAAAATTCATTTTAATTTGATTATTTGACTATTACTAAGCTCGATTAGAGATTAAACATAGAAATTCCAAAACAAAAAGTCGAGAAAATACCTTAGAAGGAATACAACCAACATTAAGGCAAGTACCACCGAGGGTACCACGTTTCTCAATACAAGTAGTTTTCAGCCCGAGCTGAGCGGCCTTGATCGCCGCCACATAGCCGCCAGGACCACCGCCGATTACAACGACATCGTTTTCATCGGATCCTGAAGCGAAGCCTCTCGTAAGAGAAAATGAATACTTGGAAGTGCTGTAGAGAAATCGGGATGATAAAAATGTTGTCGCCTTCCGTCTAGCTAACGTCGAAATCGCCATTTTCCGTTAGATTGAATAATGGAATCGTGGATTCCGATGAATTTTCCGTTAGGTTTTTGGTCAAAATTGGAGATTCACTGCGAGCTGTTGAGTTGAGGAAGACGAGTTTTTTCTCTTACTGCAAATTTTGATTCGCTCTTTTTAGATTGGGTGTGAATTTGCTGCGATGCAGTGTAGGGTAATACGGTGTAATTCTGTACGATTGACGTCACCGTCACTATATCATAGTGTATAATTGTATATAATTAACGTCTATTTTTTTAAATATAACTAAAAAAATTAGACAATAAATTTGACTAATTATTTGTATAAAGATTCCTAGAAACAAGCTATGTTCACGGATTGAGGAGGCATGGCTTAGAGCCCGTTTCTTGCTGCTCCTGCTCTTGTAGAAATAAGGCACTAAAAGCATACCTTATCTTAGGGGTAGGAGTACACTACTTTCACATTCGAACTCTGATTCAGAGCAGATGATAAGCATTAGGTGCTGAAAAATACTTTTAAGTGCTGAAGTTGATTTTAAAAATAAGCAGTTAGGTATTTGGATAGAAATGCTGAAATTAATAATAAGCAGCTGGAACTGTTTGAATAAAAAATACTGATAAGCTCTTTTTATGTTTAAATAACTTAAATGACCTTATAACAATTTAAACTACTAAAAATGTTATTTTCTTCAAAATTTTGGATTCTAGATAAGTTCTACCTATTTATCATGTTATTTTAATTATAAAAATTATTAGATAATATATTTTAAAAAAATATAATTTATGTTATGATAAGTATATATAATACAATCATAAATTAGAAGGGGTGGTGTATCAATTAACAAAAGATAAGAAAAAAAATCTTAAATAATGCACACGGTGTTAAGAAACAAGCACTTAATATGTATTGAAGAACTGAGATAGAGTAAAACTATACAAAGAGTTTTGTTTTAAAAAGAAGTATTTTAGGGATAGAATAGTAAATATTTTGGTCAAACCGAAAGTGCTTATAAGCTGAAATTTGATAAGTTGGGGGAGACTAACTTATGGGCTTTTGGCTTATTTTGGCTTATAAGCACTTAACTTACAACCACTTATAATTTTACCAAAAGCATAGATAAGCCAAAAAGGGCTTATAAGACAGTTTGACCAGCTTATAAGCTTAGCCAAACACCCTCTTATTTTACATCAATTGATAACAGGCTAATATAAACGGAGACATTTAAAGTTACCACATTTTTTATTTAGACACATTAAGTAGACCTTATGCCGAGTAGTCCCAATGTGTACCAATCAAATATATTTTGTTGATATGTGATGTCGTGCGATAATTTCATATATTTTGATATTATTTATCTTACTTGCTTGTTGTTTGGATGCTAATTTGTGTGACAATTGCGCTTAATAGAGCTTATTTCATGTGTAGGATTGGAGAAAAGTTGCATAAAATGGTACCTCGGGACTACAAAATGGAGAAATAAAAGAAAACGTGCAAGACAATGAAAATTCAGTGTCGTAGACAGCGCCTTGCGCCAAATAGACATTGCTCCAGACAATGCGTTGCACCGAAATGATAGTGCCTTGCACCGAAACAACAGTGCTAAAGGCGCCATCACTGTCATCCGAAAAGAAGTTTAAGTCCTCATTAATATTGGACATATAAATTCGACCTTACCCTATAAATACTCCTAGAAGTTAGTTTTTGAAGGGTTAGACATCATTAGAGACCATAAGACATCATTAGAGAGGGAATCGACCCAAGGAGGCAAGAACACGCTAGGAGCAAGGAAGAGAATTCTTCTACAAGTTTTTCACTTCCTTCTTCCTATTTCATTATTTGGTTATTAATTATAGTATTTTACTTTTGCATACTATTAATAATAGCTAATTTGTTATCTAGGGTTTTGATGAAACCTTTTGTAAGATTAATTCTCGTTATGTTTTTATATAATTGAACTGTTAGATTTCTCTACTTGTTCAAATACATGTTTACTGTTGTTGATTGAATGGTTATCAATTGATTGTGCCTATTTAGTGTGTATTGCTTGAGAGAGGGTATATATTTAGGGTAGTTATTGAACAACATCACTCCTAACATAATGAGAGATCAATACGGAGGGTTTAAAGGCGGGATTAGAGATAACGAAACCTTGGTGTGATCGTAGTGAGCGGTGAATTAGTGTCATCTAGCGTAGTTCGAGAGAATATGTCTAGTAAATTGTGGTAGTTGCTCGAGAGAGAATTACGACACCCAAAGTACTCACGATCGGTAGAGAATACTTTGGCGAAAGTGTGAAAGACGTAGCGGGAAGGATTCCGACAATTGTGAAAATCATAACTCTAGACCTCCTTAACCTTTTTTTCATCCCTTAGTATCCCTAGTTGTTAATTTACTACTTTAATTTGTCAGTTTATTAGTTACATATAGGAATCTTAATATTTATAACTTTTGAATTTTTCGAGCTTGTCTTCTTAGTGATAGTCAACAGTTGCAGCTAAACCTTAGTTCTTTGTGGGATTCGACTCTGGACTCTTGAACCGAATTATTTTTGCACAACCGCTTATCCCTTTTAGGACTAGAGTTGGGCGTGATCAATATGCTGATAGCATAAGTTGTTGCTAGTAGCCTATATTATGCAATGTAGATGTTATTTATACTCTAAATTAATCATGATTTATTGATATTTTGAATGATAAAAGATAACAAAATGCTCTAATTGAGATTTTTATGCATTACAGGAGCTACTCTGAGCTAGGAGGAAGATAAAGAGTTTTTTGAAGTTGAATTTGTACATACAAGGCCAATCGAGGATAGCCCGAATGAAAAAGAGCAAGAAAAGGCAAAGATTGCTACTACAACAAAAAAGTTTTTTAGCGCAATTATTTTGATCTTTAGCGGCAATTAAAATTGCTGCTAAAACTTATACCGGCAATTAGATAATAATCGGCGTATCCAGCGTCGGCAAAGGCTTTACCAGCATCACGCCAAGTGCTGGTAAACACTCCAATTATTGCGGCTAAAGGTGTATAAATTTTAGCAGCCAATGTTTACCGGCAATTATCTTCTTGTCACGACCCAATTTCGGAGTCGTGATAGCGCCTGTCGTGGAATCAGGCATGCCTCCCCTTTTAACTAAGCTAAATTCAATTTCCAGTAAAAATGCGATTTTTAAACGAACTTATTAATAATACTAAGAATCTGAAGTTTTAAAAACAATATTTGAAAAACTAAATTTAAACCTCCAACCCCGGATCCGGTGTCACTCAGTCATGAGCTGCTATGAAAAAAAATAAAGAATGAAGAAATAGACAACATAGTCTCAAAATAAATACAACGGTAGAAAAGGAAGAGAAGACGAGGTCGTGATTGCCAGCTGCTACCTCGACAACTCCAATAGAAACGTTGACTGCTGCTCAATATCCACTACCGGGTCCCGGTGTACCTGGATCTGCACACAAGGTGCAGGGGGTAACATGAGTACACCAACTCAGAATTAACAAACCCAAACTATGGGCTGAGAAGTAGTGACGGACAAAACCTCAAAATTTTACAATAAATAAGATACAGAATTTAAACATGCTAACAATTTATCAGGATGAGTAAATATGCCAAGTATGGCAGTATACTCTACATGCCGTCATAAAATATATGTATGAAACCAGTATGGATATGAACATAGTGGTCACATATCTCCCACAGAAGTCCACACAGTATTATATATGGCTCTCAGGCCCAGGGAAGTTCCATCCCGGAATGTGCATAAACACCGGTGACCGTAGTCACTCCGTACTGAGGAAAAAGGCCAGTCCAGCCCCCACGGAGAAAGTCCATCTCCGGAATACAACACTCGGACAAGATCCATGTCCAGGGATGATCCATCCCTCACATAACATCCACTTCGGACACGATCCATGCCCAGGGAAAATCCATCCCTCACATATCATCAGCTTCAGACAAGATCCATGCCCAGGGAAAATCCATCCCTCAATATCAGTGCGCTCACTGGGGGTGTAAAGACTCTAGAGGGGCCCTAGTGGCCCAAGCGCCATATCAAGACAACGAAGGCATGATTTAAATATCGCTGCAGTGTGCAGTCCTTTCTCATAACTATCTCAATAACAGGCTCTCGGCCTCACTCAGTCATTACTCTTCAGTCTCACTCACATGGATCACAGATGCCTCCATCAATCCGAAACAATGATAAGTATGCATATAATCAACAATACTGAGACTGAGATATGAAGTGATATGCTATAACAAGACTGAGTATATGACCCCAAATAATCACAAAATGAGACAGTAACATACGACCACTCGGGTCTAAGCATTTTCGGCGTGAATCCTAGAATTTATGCTTAACATGATTTCTAACATGTTCACAATTAACACATTAATAGAAGCACAAATATCATCATGGAATAATCACTAAGCAGTGTCATGGGATAAGCCAGGCTACAAATACTCGGTGCATGCCCTCACGCCCGTCACTTGGCATGTGCGTCACCTCAACAATAGTCATAAATCATTTAACTCGGGGTTTCAAACCCTCAGAACCAAGTTTGGAAACGTTACTTACCTCAAAACCGGCTAAAATACTATTCTGCAGTGCCTTTGCCTCTAAATCCTTCCTCTGAGTGCTCCAAATCTACCAAGTTCATATTTTTATCATCCAATTATACTTAAGGAATGAATTCCAATTGGAAAGTACCAAATTTAGCTCAAAACCCGAAATTAGTCAAAACCCGACCCCCCGGACCTGCGTCCTGAAACTCAGAAATTTTTATACAAAACTGTTCTTCATCATCTCACGAGTCCGTACATATAAAGAACACTAAAATCAGAGTTTGTTTGACCCCTCAAATCAATCCCTAAAGGTCTCATAATCTCAAGCTCTAAACCTCCTCTTTTTACTGATTTTTCATGAATTAATTGCTGAGGTTGTGTTCTATAATCATCCATAAACGAGTTTTAATGATCAAAACACTTACCTCTATGATGAATACTGATTTCCCTCTTCAAAAATCGCCTCAAGAGCTTCTTCCCGTTCAAAGATGGTGCTAAAAGGTCTAATGTTCGCGGAGGGTTTCAATTTATACTTTCTGCCCAGGGGTTCCGCACATGCGGCCAATGTCTCGCACCGCAAACCTGCGGTCAACACAACCGCACCTGCGACTTTTCACTAAAATGCCCAACTCCGCACCTGCGACTTTGCAGGTGCGATCCTCCTCCTGCACCTGCGATCCTCTACTGGCCTCTCAAATTCCGCATCTGCAAAGCTTTTCTCGCTCCCGCGGGCCCGCACCTGCGATGGCCCATCCACATGTGCGGTTACACCAGTACCAGCAACTTCAGCAGCAACACAAGCACTCAAACTCCCCGTCAACCACTCAAAACCATCCCGAGCCCCTCGGGACCCCAACTAAACATACCAACACCTCATATATGATCATTCAAACTTAGTTGCACTCTCGAAACACTAAAAATAACATCAAAACACCAAAATCACACCAAATTCAAGCCTAAGAACTTTAAAATTTCTAAAATCCTCTAACGATGCCGAAACTATCCAAAACAACTCCGATTGACCTGAAATTTTGCATACATATCCAAGATTACATTACAAACCTGTTCCTACTTCCGGAATTCCATTTCGACCCCGATAACCTATTTTCCACTACCGACCGGAAATCACCAAAAATTAACTTTCGCCAATTCAAGCCTAATTCTACACCGGTCCTCATAAAAATATTCTGAACACACTCAAATCACCTAACGAAATTATCCTAGCCATAAAATCTGCATTCCGAGGTCGCTTCCCAATAAGTAAATTTTCAGTTGAATTTTCCAACTTTAAGGCTATTTTTAAGGACTAAGTGGCTAAACTCTCACTACAACCATTCCTATTTCAAGCCTACCAACTCTAACACATCAATAACAGTATAACCAACCTATGACATAATGGAGGTTCTACATAACGACTGACCGGGTCGTTACACATGGCCACTAAAATCATTTTAGTATTTCATAGGCCATGCAATTAGCAGCCTATATTTTGCCAATAAAACCCAACGTACTACCAGTAAAAGTGGACTTTCTAGTGGTAATTATAATGGCCGATAGCAAGAAAAAAAATTAATAATTTTTTTATTGTAAAATTAAAAGATCAGTTTGCCTATTATATTCAATAATAATAATAAGCAGGATGAAAAATTTCATCAAATTCACAACAAACAAAAATAACTAACAATCCATAATATCAAAAGTGTCAACGTAATAAGAAAAAAAATTATTTGAATCCAATAGCTAGTGTTATTTTATGTCTAATAACTAATGTTTCAAATAGCTACTATACTTTACAATACACAATGTATAAAAATTTCTTTAAACAACGTACAAAAATTTCTTCAAACTCTCGATCAAAATGAAGTCTTCCTCATGCCAAATTTTGAACATCATAGTGTACGACCTGAAATGATAAAATAAAGTGAATATCAACATGACTAGGTAATAAAATATAGTCCTATTTCTGAGTGATAACTTAATGTAACATTAAAAAATTATACACTTTTTACAAACAATCTAATTACAGTACCCATCAAATTAAGAAGCATGTGATTTTCTAATAGAATTGCTAATAGAACCACTTCTTCACGAAGACCCCAGAAGTCTTTACCTACTCTCGTCAACACTTTAGAACTCTCTATAACAGTGATTCGACCTTTCAGTACTTGCAATTAACCATAGAGAAGCCAAGGCATAAATTTAGTCTCTTGCATAAACTCACAATATGCAAAATTCATAACAAAGAGATCAAATGTAAATCATGACAGTCATACAGGTGAATAACAAAGTGAAACTACTGAAATTTATTTATATATGCAATACCATGGGGTTTGTTTAATTAATGTTCTCATATTCCACATTAAATTTAATAAAGCACTTGATTGACTTTTCTCTGCTAACATATTTCATTGCCTAGAACCAATCTATGAAAGAAATTTAAACCATAAAAATTCTACTGAAGTAACATGGCTCATGCTTACTTATATAACAAAAAGATCAAATTCCAATAAATCTGTCTCTGCTCTTCTCAAATGCAGAACATAAATTCTCATTTCTCTTTGTTTTTGGGACCAATTTTGTTTCAGCCATTTTGGTATGCAGACAACATCCCATTGTATGATTAAGACAACTACAACAATAAAAATAATAACATACCCAATGTAATTCCAAAAGTGAGGTTTGTAGAGTGTGGGGGTATACATAGACCTTATATCTATCACGTGTGAGGTAGAGATGTTGTTTCCGATAGAGTCTTGGCTCGTTGTATGATTAAGAATTGCAATGAAATGCAAATCTCATATCCAAATACACATATCAAAATAGAACAAGCTTGTACTACTAGTCCACAATGACATGAAATATCAAAATAGAACAAGCTTGTACTACTAGTCCACAGAAATATTAAATAACATAAAGAAATCTCCTCGAGTCTGAATCCAACTCATAACAGGAGCATAACATCAAATCTAAACAAAATAAACAATATAAACGGTAAAACAGAGAAGTGTTATAGCTCTTACTGGTCAAAATCTCAAATTTGATGGCGATCTTCTTCATCTCTATCTTTGTCCTCTCCCTCTCCCTTTTGTTACTTCGATTCATGTGATGATCTCTGTGATGACTACCATGATCCTTATCCCTCTCTTTATCTAATTTTCTACCCATGTACCGGTCTCTGCATCTGTCTCCGTTCTTAAGCCAAAAAAATCTTATATATTCTAGATATAATATTCACAATCACCTAGAGAAGTATTCATGAGTTATATCTCATCCAGCAGATAAAAGACCTGGCTCCATATTCCGTTTTCCTTTTACATCATCCATCTTTTCTGAGAAAACTAACAGTACAAAAGTAGTACGAATGCAACATTATATCATTCATAAATTACTGATTAGCTCTCTGTTCCCCTTCCCTTTCCCAGGGATTTGCAAGCTGCAGTGACAAGTATTAATGATGAAATGAATTCTTGTGAGAACATTAGTGCAGATTACCAGTATATGCCAGCAGTAGGATTCTATTTATTTAACATCTATTAGATTTTGATGATATAAAATGTATTAAGATGACATTGGAATCAAATACTTAATTACTAGGTAATTTTTACGAGTTTCTCTTCAGGATCAATAGTAATAATGGATACTTATTTCTAAAAATCTGAATTTTTCTAGTGATACCAAAGAAATTGTAGTCAAGTCCTTACGCCAGTGTGTGTGATCATCAAATCTCTTTTTTCCCCTCATCCTAGAGTGATTATCAAATTCTTGAATTTTTCTCTCTTATATATATCTTCGCACCTAGCAACATAATGCAAAAATATTAGCACACAAGGTAGAGTTTACTCATTTGGTTCAGACTTTAGTCCAAATCGACCAACTCCTGAGGGTAAAGAAAATATTGACTGAACTTGCGTATATATATAAGTAGGAAAAGAAACATTATCATTCACAAAGAGGAATGGAAATTATGTTCATTTTGTCGTCAGTGGCACTGAAACACCATCTCTCTCGCATCAGTTCTCATCACTTTCATAATTTCCTAGTTGAATAGCTAAGTGGTTGTAAGTTGTATGGGAGAATTTGTTTGAAAGGGACTATTTCTCATTATTTGTCATTTTGTTTAGTAGGGAGTAATATTATTTTTATTCAATGTTCTCTGCCCCAATGTTCTCTGCTAAATGTTCTACTCATGCATCGAAGTGTGATCATCTGCTAGGAAAAAAACATTTATATTCTTTTACAAGTCATTTTGGGGGCTTTCGTGTTCCTTTACAAATGATATGTGCTAAGAAAACAGAGATATGATAATCCTTTATAAGTATTAAATGGTTTACCTTTTTTTCATACTCATACTGGCACACAAAACAGAGATATGTATTTCACAGATGATCAATTAAGGCTGCAAAAGAAAGAAAGTGGTTTTCTGAAGCAATAAGGTTTGTTGAGTCTTTTATCCCTAAGCATCACTAGTAGAGAAAGGTGAAATATCAAAGAACAACTATCATAACATGTAAGGCTATTTTTTCCTTTCTTATGAAACAAATCAAGAAATGACATAACAAGGAAACAAAAATCCGAAAAGAGGTAACTGATATTACCACAACAAAGAACAACTTACTTTTCTTAGCACTTGTCAGAATTGAGATAGGTGGTTTAAGATAATATTTTATTGTATAGATTAAAATAGGAAGTTGAATTATTTAATCCCTTATGGAATCACTTACTATTTCTGAATTTCAAAAAAGAGATATGAGGATGGAGCTAGAGGAGAGGTGTTTTATGGATATCCCTAGTTACTAGTCCAGAACTATGTTCATTTTATAGTCCTATATGTACCCATGTCGAGCAGGAGTGATGGTATTCACATGTTTCATGTGGAAACTTTGGAATACAACAGAAATTTGCAAAAAGTTCATGTTACTTACGCATGTATCAACTACGTACGTAATTGAGTCCATGTAACATAGTTCATATTGCTTTAATATGTGGTAATCATTGCCATGTAGAATCAGATCTTCCCTAGTTGGGTTACATGTTATTGGCTTCTTGGAAACCAATAAGCTACTGAATGCTATTTGTTCACTATATTCTTGGTTTGTAGTAACACCAGGTTATTTTGGTCTCAGTTGGCTCTTGATCCTTCCATTACTATCAATGCACATTTGTAGTGTTCTATGTCTCTCTTTCATCTTTTATTTGTGCCTTTGTGATATTTATATAGAGTTCCATCAGTTTTACCTTGTGGCACTTTTTTTATGCTTTTAGTTATAGATGTGACAAAACTTCTGGTTCTATAGTAATATTTTGATGCTTTTAAAAATAATTTTTTTGTATAAGCTGTTGAAAAGGGTCGAGACCCAACACCAAGTGAGTTACATTTGTATGTCCATACACATGGGCATGATGGAAAATCTTTTCTTGATGAGAAAGCTCGAATCGTGCATCTAAGTCCAGTATTGTATAATCTTATTTACTACAATGTAAAATGAGTATTGTAATGACCCGGTCAGTCGTTACGTAGAACCTGCATTATAATTACTATTCTTGACTTGTCATAGGTTGGTTATACTGTTATCAATGTGTTAGAGTTGGTAGGATTGAAATCGGAATGGTTGTCGTGAGAGTTTAGCCACTTAGTCCTTAAAATAGCCTTAGAGTTGGAAAAGTCAACTGAGAGTTGACTTATTGGGAAACGACCTCGGAATGCGTATTTTATGGTTCGGATAGCTTCGTTAGGTGATTCAGGACTTAGAAGTGTGTTCGGAATATTTCTGTGATGTCTAGTTTAGAATAAGGCTTGAATTGGCGAAAGTTAGTTTTTGGTGATTTTCGGTCGGCAGTGGAAAATAGGCTATCGGGGTCGGAATGGAATTCTAGAAGTTGGAACAGGTTCGTAATGTCATTTTGGATATGTCTAAAAAATTTCAGGTCAATCAGAGTTGTTTTGGATAGTTTCGGCATCGTTGGAGGATTTTAGAAATTTCAAAGTTCTTAGGCTTGAATTTGATGTGATTTTAGTGTTTTGAAGTTATTTTTAGTGTTTCGGGAGTACAAATAAGTCTGAATCATATATGAGGTGTTGGTATGTTTGGTTGGGGTCCCAAGGGGCTCGGGATTGATTTTGGGGTGCTTACGGAAGTTTCAAAGTTGGTAAAATGTAGCTTCAGCTGGTGGTGGTGGTGTGACCGCACCTGCGAAAGTGTGATCGCAGGTGCAGGCCCGCAGGAGCGGAAGAAGGCTCCGCAGGTGCGAGATTTGGCCAGCCAGGGAAAAGGTCACAGATGCGGATAGTGGGTTGCACCTGCGAAGTCGCAGGTGAGGAATGTGAGTCGCAGGTGTGGAGATAGGCAGTTTAGTGAAAAGTCGCCGGTGCGGTTGTTTTGACCGCAGGTGCGGGAGCTTGGACAGTATTAAAATAAACCCTCTGTGACTTAAACCCTTTTTACACCATTTTTGTACGGACAGAGAGCATTAGGGACAATTTTTGAAGAGGGAAATCAGTGTTCTTCATAGAGGTAAGTGTTTTGATCATTAAAACTCGTTTACGGGTGATTATAGAATACAATCTCAGCATTTAATTCATGAAAATCAACAGAAAAAGGTGGGTTTAGGGCTTGAGATTATGAGACCTTTAGGGATTGATTTGAGGGGTCAAACAAACTCCGATTTTAGTGTTCTTTATATGTACGAACTCGTGAGATGATGAAGAAGAGTTTGGTATAAGAATTTCTGAGTTTCGGGATGCGAGCCTGGGGGGTCAGGTTTTGACTAATTTCGGTTTTGAGCTAAATTTGGTACTTTTCAATTGGAATTCATTTCTTAAGCATAATTTGATGATAAAAATCTGAACTTGGTAGATCTGGAGCACTCAGAGGCCGAATTTAGAGGTAAAGGCACTGCGGAATAGTATTTTAGCCGGTTTTGAGGTAAGTGACATTTCCAAACTTGGTTCTGAGGGTTCGAAACCCCGAGATAAATGATTTATGACTATTGTTGAGGTGACGCACATGCCAAGTGACGGGCGTGCACCGAGTAATTGTGGCCTGGCTTATCCCATGGCACCGCTTAGTGATGATTTCCTGATGATATATGTGCTTCTGTTAATGTGGTAATTGTGAGCCTGTTAGAAATCATGCTAAGTATAAATGCTAGGCTTCACGCCGAAATGCTGAGACCCGAGTGGTCGTATATTACCGTCTCATTTGTTATTAATTGATTCCATATACTCAGCTCTGTTATGGCATACCACTTCATATCTCAGTCTCAGTATTGTTAGTTATATGCATACTTATCATTGCTTCGGGCTGATGAAGGCATTTGTGATCCATGTGAGTGAGACTGAAGAGTAATGACTGAGTGAGGCTGAGAGCCTGTTATTGAGACAATTATGAGAATGGACTGCACACTGCAGCGATATTTAAACCATGCCTTCGTTGGCTTGGTATAGCGCTTGGGCCACTAGGGCCCCTCCGGAGTCTTTACACCCCCAGTGAGCGCATTGGTATTGAGGGATGGATTTTCCCTGGGCATGGATCATGTCCGAAGTGGATGTTATGTGAGGGATGGATCGTCCCTGGACATGGATCTTGTCCGAGTGTTGTATTCCGGAGATGGACTTTCTCCATGGGGCTGGATTGGCCTTTTTCCTCAATACGCAGTGACTACGGTAACCAGTGTTTATGCACATTCCGGGATGGAACTTCCCTGGGCCTGAGAGCCATATATAGTAATGATTGGACTTCTGTGGGAGAGCTGTGAGCACTATGTGCATATCCACACTGGTTTCATACATATATTTTATGATGGCATGTAAAGTATACTGGCATACTTGGCATATTTACTCATATTGATAAACTGTTAGCATGTCTAAATTCTGTATATTATTTATTGTAAAATTTTGAGGTTTTGTCCGTCACTACTTCTCAGCCCATAGTTTGGGTTCGTTACTTATGAGTTGGTGTACTCACGTTAACCCCTGCACCTTGTGTGCAGATCTAGGTACACCGGGACCCGGTAGTGTATATTGAGCAGGGGTCAACATTTTCATTGGACTTGTCGAGGTAGCAGCTGGCGATCGCGAACTCGTCTTCTCTTCCTTATTCCACCTATTGCACTTATTTTGAGACTATGTTGTATATTTCTTCATTCTTTATTTTTTTATATAGTAGCTCATGACTGAGTGCACCGGATCCGGGGTTGGAGGTTTTAAATTTAGTTTTTCGAATATTGTTTTTAAACTTCAGACTCTTAGTATTATTAATAAATTCGTTTAAAAATCGCATTTTTACTGGGATTTGAATTTAGCTTAGTTAAAAAGGGCGGCTTGCCTGGTTCCATGACATGCGCCATCACGACTCCAAAATTGGATCGTGACAAGTATGAAAGGTATCCTCTCTGTTGGTTAATTAAATGCTCAACATTCTTGACAGGAAAGGTATTAGGAAATATTACAGGAACAAACACAAACTCAATCTGATATTGATCGATGGAAAGCGTATTACGAAGTCGCAGGAGGGGAAAAGAAGAGAAGAGTATATGGTCTTGGATATCAAGCAAAATGCTACTATGGACCGAATCTTCATGGCTCTTCTGGATCAGATGCTTCATCATCGATACCACCTTCGAGTGCTCAATCAGCATCGAACTTGGATGAGTTAGTGACACATTTGATTCCTGCACTAACAGAGTACATAGTACATGTGCTAACTGATCATATGCTTCCAGTATTTACTGTGCGTATGCGAGAAATGATTTCATCACCCTCACTTACTTCTACTGACCACCCATCAGATGTGGTACCAATATTTCATGCTCCTACTACTACTGCTACTGTTCATGGGGTTCGTCCATCGATTTCAGATGATGACCTTAACCCCTAAGCCTCGTATTTGGAAGCTTTTTGTTTTGAACTTTATTGTTGGTGTTATGGATAATTCGCACCTTTTTGGCTTGAATTTTATTGTTGGTGTTAGGGATAATTCGAACTTAATTGTATTAGCTATATGCATTTTGATATCATTTTGATAATTCGAACAGCGGGCATTTTGATAATTTGTATGAATTTTATTTATTATTAAGGATATCTAATAAATATTGCGACAGATTGCGACGGCTATTTTTTGTAACAAAAATAAATATATGAAATAATATTGCGACATATTGCATCAGACGATTTTGGTCGCCCAATGCAAAGCTGAAATGAGTCTCAAAATATTGGCGACGAATTAGCGACCGACTTTTTGTCGCAAATGTATGCCAGCGATGAAATGCATTGTGAATTTAGCGACACAATTTTCTAATATAGCGACGAAAATTATGTTGCTACTTTTAGCAATGAACAGTGTTCATCGCTAGAACGTCGCTAATTTAGTGACGGATTTCATTTTTCCGTCGCAAAGAGCTTAGCAACAAGCAAATCAGCAACACCTGGTAATCCGTCGCTAATTATGCTTAGCGACGGAAAAGGCTCTTTAGCGACGGATTTGGGTCGTCGCTAAATGCTATTTTTTTTTGTAGTGGCAGTTCAAAGAAATAAACTTCAAATGGACCTCTAAGATAATCACTAATACACATGAGCAAGATAAATGCAACATTCTATCATAAGCTTAATGCCAACAGAATTTGCAAAACTAGAACTTTCAATCTTTCTTTTTCTCTTTTTCTCTTATTGTTTGATAAAGATGGCGTACAGACTAACTTTACAGCCTATTATAGCCTATAGGATGACACATGTTGAGTGTTGTAGTAAAATTTGAACCTAAGATTTAAGGTTTTTCTTTCTATGTCTCAACTACTCATTCACCTCTTAAAAGAACTTTAATTAAAAAGAAAAAAATTCATATGCTAGGTGAGAATAAGGATCGTAAAAAATAAAATAAAATAAGGATCGTGTCACATAGAGAAACCTAGTTCCTGTAATCATCGGGTGCATTTCAAAATATTTTGGATTATCTTAACTGGTTTGCCAAGAAAAGACACAAGAAAAAAAGGTAAAAATTGCATAATGTCCATTTAACAACTAAATAAATCATGCGACAGTATTAAAACAATAAATTATCTAAGATATATGATATTCCCAAGTTTGTCTATAGATGATGGAGTAGATTTCATCTCACTCGAATTTCCAAGTACTTAAATGATCCAAATAATCAATCCCATCCAGAAAAGAATATTCGACATTGATGTCCCACAGATCTAACACTTCAAGCAGCTTAAAGCTTTTTCGAATGAGGCTTAAATTACTACACGATTTGGCATGATCATCAATAGTAGCAATGACTAGTAGAGAATATACTCGTCCACCAAAACGATTTGAGGATATACACTAATTCCGCCTCATTTTGTCTTTTTATTCTCTTGAGCCGAGAGTCTTTCGGAAATAACCTTTCTACTCCTTCGGGGTAGGGGTAAGGTTTGCGTACACACTATCCTCCCCAGACTCCACAAGTAAAATTTTACTGAGTTGTTGTAATTGTTGTTGTACACTAATTCCATTTGGAATAAATGTATAGCCTCTAATGCAAGTGTGTTTCCAGACACAGAGAACTAGAATAGTCATATCAAGCAAAATAATCACCATACCCATACAATGTCTAGAAGAAATGTTCCTCTCTAACTTTAAATGACTTGTTTAGAGTGATATTATAAAATTACATAACGTTTATGTGTCAATTGCTTGTATACAAGAAAAAGGACATGATAATATGAAGCTCCTCGGCCATCACATCTTCTGGAACATCTTGTTGGTAAATACAAGACCAAACTAAAATATGCATTTTTCAAAGAAACACACAAGTCTTGACAAATATTCTGAGACCATTGGAATCAACAACCAAGTTATATACTTATAAATTCTCATATTACAACTGAACATTGAAAGAATAGAAATAACAAAGAAGTAAGGAAAGAAAAATGCCCTATGCATAGAACAGTTCAAGTTCCAAGAAGATCCACTGCGCAATAATTCACACCCGAATTTCACAATATTTTGAGCAAAATCCCCAATAATATAGAAATTATCACCATCTTTAAAACTCTAGAAATCAAAATATCAAAAACTAAAGGTCCTCCCATTTAACAGAAAGTACATAGTGACGAAAAAATAATAATTTGAAAAAATACCTTCCCGGCATTCTCCATCACTTCCCTCACCGGCTTCTTCCTCTATAAAGCAAAAGGACAACCAACGGATCGAACTTCCTTGAGAGCAGAAGAAGAGGCACTACTATCTACTTGGTTTCTGAGAAAGAAAGGACAGAGAAAAAGTTCATATGAGAGTTAGTTAGCATTCATGGTGGCTAATGGCCTTTAAACGGCGAGAAACAGGTAATATGTGGAGATAGACGTGAGGGATGGAAAAGATAATCTATGAAATCAATATTTCAAAAAGGGAAAAGTTTGATTTTGATGGAAAAAAGGAATGGAGGGAATCAAAAAAAATTGGAGGTAAGATAAAATAATGAAAGAGGCTTCATAATATGTTGCATAGTTTTTAGTTTTTACTGACCATTCATTTCAATTGCCGGAGAAAATAACTTATTCCTGGCAAATATTCGTTCACCGATTAAAAGTTAGGTTAAAATCATACATTAGCGACAATTAACGAATCGTCAGTAAATAATTGTCACTAAAAGCTTATTTTCTAGTAGTGCACTGAAATCCAGGTCCGCGACCGCGGCCTGGAACGCGGCTTGGGACGAGGCAAGAAACAGTGAAGTTAAAAACATTCGCGGTCGAGTCCGCGGTTGGTACCGCGACCGCGGTCGAGCATGATGTTGCCAGGAAGTTTAGGGGCTACAGTGTAAATAGCTGGGAAGTTAATCTAACCCTATATAAACCCAAAAACTCGCCCAAAGTCAGTATCAAAATTGTTTTAGACTCAATTGGAGGCAAGAACAAGTGAGAGGAGATCAAATCATCTTTAGAGTTTTTCATTATTCTTTCTTTATTCATTATTTGTGAATTATGAACCATCTTATTGCTTTATCTTGTTTTAGTATGAGTATCTAAACACTTAATCTAGGTTTTTGGTGGAACCTATTGAAGGATGGAAATCTTGTTATGTTAATATAGATTTGCCAAAGTTTTATCTTTATTTGTTCAACTACATGCTTGTTGTAGTTAACTGAAGGGCCCTCAATTTGTAACGAACTGATCGGTCGTTTTGGGAAATCAAATTCTGTTCAGCAGCATAAGGTCTAGAACAGCTTGGAATATGAGTGTCGACTTACGTGCATGGTGGAATTCGACTTTCGGATGGTTTAGAGTCATATTGGAAGAAGGAACCTTGTTTTGGAAGTTTGAACGGTGAAAAGTTGACCGGAATTGGACTTTTGGGTAAACGACCTCGGAATGGGTCGTGGACGATCTCAACGGCTTCGCATGGTGATTTTGGACTTAGGCGCGTGTTCGGGATGCATTTTGGAAGTCCGTAGCTCATTTAGACTTGAAATGCCGAAGTTTGAATTTTTGAAGTTTCCAGTCCGATAGTGAGTTTTTGATCCGAGGGTCGGAATGGAATTCTGGAAGTTGGAGCAGTTCCGTTATGTCATTTTGGACTTGTCTTCAATATTTGGCGTCATTCTGAGTTGAATTGATAGGTTTCGGCATGAGATTCGATATACGAAAAATTGGAAGTTCATAAGCTTGATTTTTGGTTTGATTCGTCGTTTCGATGTTGTTTTATGTGATTTGAAACTTCGAGCGAGTTCGTGTTAGGTTATATGACTTGTGTGTGTGATTAGGCGGGGTCCCGGGAGCCTCAGGTGTGTTTCGGATGGGCTACAGATCATTTTCTTCCATTTTTGAACTGCTGAAGTTGCTGCTTCTGATATCCTCCTTCGCGATCGCGATGCCTTGCTGAAGACCACCTGGAATTTTCCTCTTTGCATTCGCATGATCCCTCTCGCGTTCGTGAAGCCCAGCTTACCTTCTCCATCGCGTTCGCGTAAGCTCTCACGCGTTCGCGTAGAGTAACTTCTGGACCTCGCTATTTTCTTCATCGCGTTCACGTTCCAGACGGCGCGTTCGCGTAGCCTTGTCAGCTCAGGACTTCACGTTCGCGTACTGATCCTCGCGATCACGAAGAGCATTTTTGGCAGCCTTTATTTTTCTTCTTCGCGAATGCGAGCCTACTTCCGCGTTAGCGATGCATTAAATGCCTGGGCAGTTATAAACACTTCAAAACCGAGGGTTAGCCATTTTTATCAAAACACAAGCTTGGGAGCTCAGATTTGGGAGAAATTTCGAAGGTTTTTTGAGGGCAACTACTGCGTAATGATTCTCTACTCCCTTATGCTTACAACCCACTAATCTAATCACTAATTCCTCCTTAATTTCGGCTTTTTGAATGAAAAATGGGTAAAACTTCATAGACCGAATTTTTGAGTTTTGATTGGGTTTTTGGCATCCGTTTTGAGAGATTTTTATATGTTTAGACTCGTGAGAGTATGAGGTTTCTGAAAACGTTAATTTCACCCGATTCCGAGATGTTGGACTGAGGGGCATTTTGGTCATTTTATCTAAATTCGCGTCTTAGCTTTGAATTAAATAGTAGAATCAGTTGCGTGAGATGTTATTTACAATATGTAATTGAATTGAATAGGTTTGGGCCATTTGGAGTTGGATACTTGAGGCAAACGTGTGGTTTCGATCTGATTTTGAGCCGGTTCAAGGTAAGTATCTTGCCTAACCTTGTGTGGGGGACTTCCCCTTAGGATTTGAGTCTTCTCTGTTGATTGTATTCCTTATACGTGAGGTGACGAGTGCATGCTCGGATTTACTTGTGGAAATTTTTCCTTATTAGGTTCTTATCTCCTTATAACTACTGAGTATGAAGTTGTTTTTTTTATATGATTGAGTTCCCTGTTATTAGTTTCACCTCTACATGTGTCTACTTGGAAATTATTTGCCCTTTTTGGTTTATTCTTGTTGCATAGTTTACTCTTGCCTTGTTTAACTGAAAATCCCTACCCTTCTATAGCCGCGTTACCTTCATAATTGCTTGTCTCTATTTGGAAATCATTAGGATCTCTCATGTAATTAATTGGTCTTAATGGAGGTTACAGTTATCTTTCCTCTGCTCATCCTTACTTGAAATCATTGTATATTCTTCGTAACTTGCCCAACTGTAAAAGAGGTTAGATATCCTATGTTTAGTTGATAATTCCTTATTTGAATTTATTTGATTCATGTTAACTTCCTTGTTGTTGAACTACGTATTATGGAATTGTTGTTTCATATTATTCTCCCTTGTTGCGTTGTTCTTATTACGCTTAGTATTCTCTGTTATGGTTACTCCTCATGAACTAGTTGTACCGTCTCCTGGTGAACGGAGGCACCTGAGTTGTTTTCCTTGTGTTGTTCTTATAAACATTGTCATTTGTTGTGTTGTACTTGTTGATATTGTGATGCACGAGGTTTCTTCCGTGCGGTTGTTGATATTGTGACGAGGTTTCTTCCGTGCGGTTGTTGATATTGTAATTCACGAGGTTTCTGCCGTGAGATTGTTGATATTGTGATGCACGAGGTCTGTGCCGTGCGGTTGTTGTTGAGGGGTTGCACGAGGTCTTTGCCGTGCTATTATTGCTTTTGATGTATTGCACATGCGGCGTAATAAGGTGGGATATGTTTATATGCTTATATGTGGGTTGCGCATATGGCGGAATAAGGTGGGAACATTATGATTCACGTGTGGCGGAATAAGGCGGTACTTACTATACTATTATTTGCACACGTGGCGAAATAAGGTGGGCTATGTCAGGGGTTAGTTGTGAATTATTGTGACGGCCCGTGGAGGCATTCCTACGTTGTTTAATATTATGATAGTGGTTTACTTACCTGTATGAGCCCTATCGCTTGGGATTTGTGAGGAAACATCGTATGTGCGGTTCGTTCTCCTTTTTATGTTACTAGTTGGTAGAATTCTTGTTAAAACACTTGCACAAACATACACGTAGTTGAACACTCCTATTAGAGGTGAATTCCTCCTGATTTGCTAAGGGTGGAGGTACGCCCTCATTTATCCATCATATATGTGAGATTGGCCCTAGTTAGCCAGTTAGTTGTCAGTATGACTGAGAGACTGATGGGGCACAGGATTCCAAGTGTTAGATTTCAGATGTTGGGGTTTCGGTAGTTGTGGGTTGTCCGATATCTGGTAATATTGTGGAAAGAGTTGAGTAAGACCTTATGTGAACATCATTGTAGGTTACGAGTTATTGATTTGTTTTCCTTATTGTGTTGTGACCTTGGGATTTGGATTGTGATTGCCCTCATTACGTATCATCATTTATCATTTTCTCGTTGTTGCTTGTTGTTCCTTCTCCCTTATGGTGAATTATAGCATTAATGTTCTCTTCGTGCAGCCTTTACATATTTATATGTCATTTCTGTTGTACCTATGATTATACTGTTTATTTGACCAGTATGTGTCTTGACTGTCCCTCGTCACTACTCCACCGAGGTTAGTCTTGATACTTACTGGGAACCACCGTGGTGTGCTCATGCTATTCTTCTGCACATTTTTGTTGTGCGGATACAGGTACTCCCATTCAGTTCTGTCAGCCTTGGAAGAAGGCATTTCTAAAGAGACTTCGAGGTATATCTGCTACGTCCGCAGACCGAAGAGTCACTTTCTATCTTCTGTAATAAGTCTAGCCTTTCAGTATTTTTACTTTGTTTAGACATTCTTGAGTTAGAACATCTTATGTATCCCTTAGCTTGTGATTTGTGAGATTCCGAGTTTTGGGAATTGTGTTAGCTTTGAGAGCTGTTATTGTATGTGCCGAGCGTCACCTTAAACACTGTTTATTTTACTAGTTTAGTTTTAATTACTTTCTTCTGCAATTATGGTTTATCTTCTGCATTGTTAGGCTTACCTAGTTGTAGGGACTAGGTGACGTCACAACTTGTTCTCGGAGGGTGAACTGGGATCGTGACAAGTTGGTATCAGAGCACTAGGCTCATAGGAGTCACAGATCACAAGCCAGTTTATTAGAGTCTCGTGGATCGGTACGGAGACATCTTGTACTTATTTACGAGAGGCTATGTAACTGTTTAGGAAGAATCCTCACTTCATTAGATTTTCTTGTCGTGCGATATTTCTTTTGACATAAATTCTAAGCATCTGTCTTCTACTCTCTCACAGATGGTGAGGACACGTGCTACTCGGGAAGATCAGGCACCCGCGTCCCCTGCTGCAACCGTTGGAGGTCGGGGTCGGGGCCGGGATAGAGTTCGAGGACGCGCACGTGGTGCAGCGAGAGCACCTGCACGAGCAGACGCCGAGGTACCACTAGCAGATCCCGCCGGAGTCCAGGCACCTGACACGCTTACTACTACTACTACTACTCCATCCCTTTAGGAGGCGTTGGCACAGTTCATGAGCATGTACACCACTTTGGCTCAAGCAGGGTTGTTTCCCCTTGCTGCAGCCACATCCCAGGCCGGGGGAGGAGCACAGACTCCCGCTGCCCGCACTCCTGAGCAGCGAGCGCATGTTGAGAAAGTCCCTGAGATTATTCCTGCGCCGCCTGCAACACCAGTTCAGCCCGAGGGCATGTCAGCGGCTTCCGAGCAGGAGCAGATGAGACTAGAGAGGTTCAAGAAGTATGACCCTCCGGTATTCAGTGGATTAGCGTCAGATGATGCCTTGGGGTTTCTTGATGAGTGATGCCGCATTCTCCGTACTATGGGTATCTCTTTATTGAGCGGGGTTTCTTTCACTACCTTCCAGCTTCGAGGAGCCGCCTAGGATTGGTGGCGCACCTATGAGTTAGACAGCCTAGACGAGGCTGCTTCACTGACCTGGACCCAATTCTCAGATATGTTCCTGAGAGAGTTTGTTCCTCAGAGCCTCAGGGACGCATGGCGCGCAGAGTTTGAGCATTTGCGCCAGGGTGCTATGACAGTTTCGGAGTATGCTGTCTGTTACACCAGTTTGGCTAGACATGCCTCAGCCCTAGTTTCTACTGTTTGCGAGAAAGTTTGCCAGTTCATTGAGGGGCTTATCCCTAGCATCAGATCTAGTATGGCTCGTGAGTTGGAGATGGATATTCCATATCAGTAGGTGGTGAACATTGCTAGGAGGATAGAGGGTATGCATTCTAGAGAGAGAGAGGGTAGGCAAGGTCACGAGATCGAGAGAGCAGACGAGATCGAGATCGAGAGTCTGAGGAGGCGAGGAGGCCTCGTAGACCAGGGAGATATACTGGTCTATATTTTGGAGGCAGGGTGCATCATGGTAGAGGTTTTGCGGGTCAGCCAGTCCAGTTCACGCTTCAGGCTTTGCATGGTGACTTAGTTGTTCATGGGTCTCGGAGTACCCGTATCGCACTGTTTCCACCGCCCCATCAGCAGAAGGGGTGCTTCGAGTGTGGAGATACTAGCCACATGGTGAGAGATTGTCCCAGACTTCGGACCAATGTGTCACAGCGAGGTATTCAAGCAGGTAGCGGGCGCCCCAGAGGGGAAGGCCCGGCTCGTTGATGTGTTCACATATTAGGCTTGAGGTCGGTGCGCCAGTTGAATGTCATTCAGGTACGGACTCGATTTGTTATAGAGGGGCACTATTTGTAGTCCCTCACAGTTCTGCTTATCGGGGTGAGTACCCTTATTTGTTGTCCTGCTTATGGGTGCGTTTCATGATTTGTACTTTGGTTATGTGATTATCCTGTTGGGAAGTTATAGGAGTGATATGCGTATCTATCGTTTGTTTCTAGCTGTTGTCGAGAGTTATGAGGCTAGTAGTAAATTCATGTTGCCTGTTTCGGTAGGTTTGATGTGATTTCTGAGTATTCTTGGTTACGAGCTGTGACTATCTATGCTCCACAGGTGTTGGATCCAATCTGTGTTGTGAGTTGTAGATAGAATTGATCTAGCGTGAGTCTCTAAATGGGTTGACATATGCCCTACTTGTGATTCAGTGTTGAGGGCGGGACCCTCGTGATTTCAGGTGAATTGTTATGTTGAGACCGGGCTGTGTGCCGCGATGAGGGTTAAATCAGTATAAGATCCTTGTGAGTCTTTTGTATACTTTCATTCTTTCTTGTTAGATGTTTTGTAGGTTTTGTGTTTTGTAGATTATGCTAGTTTGACTTGTTTGATAGTTCCCTTATGTGTTTCCCTTCCCATATCCAGTCATTTTCGTTCTATGCTTCATGAGTTTTAGCTTGCGGGGCGTGTACCTGCTGGTATTAGTTGATGCTTCGGGTGTTTTGTTATATGGTTATCGTGGTTGTTATATCATCGCCAGTGTTGTGGAGGTTTGAAAAGAGTTCCTATTGAATATGAGGCTTATGGCCGGTACGGATTTGATCTCAAGAAAGTATTGCTATCAGAAATGTTCTTGTAAGCCTATGTGAGGTGTGTCATGTTGTGTGGTTGTACCCTGCGTGTGTGGCATGAATTGAAGCAGCTGGTTGAGACTTATACCGAATATGGATTTAGAATCGGGTCTTTTGGAACGGATGGAAGGTGAGAATTCTGGCTTGAAGGCTTAGTAGTATTGCTAGAAAGGTTAAATTTTAGTTGAGATGGTGTCGTCAGGCTTAAAGTGGATCGGGGTGACGTGGGATCACCCGCGGGTGTATGTTGGAAGTGGCGCACTCAGTGACTTGAGGACTTCAAAGCTAATCTAGCACGTCCGAGGACGAACATTGGTTTTAAGAGGGGGAGGATGTAACGACCCGACTGGTTGTTTTGGGAAATCAAACTCTGTTCAGCGGCATAAGGTCTGGAACAGCTTCGGAATATGAGTATCGACTTGCGTACATGGTGGAATTCAACTTTCAGATGGTTTAGAGTCAAATTGGAAGAAGGAACCTTGTTTTGGAAGTTTGAACGGTGAAAAGTTGACCGGAATTGGACTTTTGGGTAAACGACCTCGGAATGGGTCGTGGACGATCTCAACAGCTTCGCATGGTGATTTTGTACATAGGCACGTGTTCGGGATGCATTTTGGAAGTCCGTAGCTCATTTAGACTTGAAATGCCGAAGTTTGAATTTTTGAAGTTTCCAGTCTGATAGTGAGTTTTTGATCCGAGGGTCGGAATGGAATTCCGGAAGTTGGAGCAGCTCCGTTATGTCATTTTGGACTTGTCTTCAAAATTTGGCATCATTCGAGTTGAATTGATAGGTTTCGGCATGAGATTCGATATACGAAAAATTAGAAGTTCATAAGCTTGATTTTAGGTTTGATTCGTCATTTCGATATTTTTTTATGTGATTTGAAACTTCGAGCGAGTCTGTGTTAGTTTATATGACTTGTGTGTGTGATTAGACGGGGTCCCAGGAGCCTCGGGTGTGTTTCGGATGGGCTACGGATCATTTTCTTCCATTTTTGAACTGCTGAAGTTGTTGCTTCTGATATCCTTCTTCGCAATCGCGAAGATTCTCCCTTGCTGAAGACCACCTGGAATTTTCCTCTTCGCGTTCACGAAGCCCAGCTTACCTTCCCCATCGCGTTCGCATAAGCTCTCACGCGTTCGCGTAGAGTAACTTCTGGACCTCGCTATTTTCTTCATCGCGTTCGCGTTCCAAACGTCGCGTTCGCGTAGCCTTGTCAGCTCAGGTCTTCACGTTCGCGTACTGATCCTCGTGATCACGAAGAGCATTTTTTGCAGCCTTTAATTTTCTTTTTCGCGAACGCGAGTCTACTTCCGCGTTAGCGATGCATTAAATGCCTGGGCAGTTATAAACACTTCGAAACCGAGGGTTAGCCATTTTTATCAAAACACAAGCTTGGGAGCTCGGATTTGGGAGAAAATTTTGAAGGTTTTTCGAGGGCGACTACTGGGTAACGATTCTCTACTCCCTTATGCTTAAAACCCACTAATCTAATCACTAATTCCTCCTTAATTTCGGATTTTTGAATGAAAAATGGGTAAAACTTCATAGACCGAATTTTTGAGTTTTGATTGGGTTTTGATTTTATATGGTTAGACTCGTGAGAGTATGAGGTTTCTGAAAACGTTAATTTCACTCGATTCCGAGATGTTGGCCTGAGGGGCGTTTTGGTCATTTTATCTAAATTCGCGTCTTAGCTTTGAATTAAATAGTAGAATCAGTTATATGAGATGTTATTTACGATATGTAATTGAATTGAATAGGTTTGGGCCATTTGGAGTCGGATACTCGTGGCAAACGTGTGGTTTCGAGTTGATTTTGAGCCGG
>MDKI01172731.1:0-18398 GCA_005239505.1 Nicotiana paniculata
AAGATATAAGAATTTAATAGATCTTAACATATGATATGAATATGAAAGAACAAAGAGATAGATACATTTCAGTAACACTTAATAAGAAAGTGATCATAAAACTCATTATTTAAGGTCAATAAATATGGAGCACTTCATATTCTATTAAAATTTATATCCCGCAAGAGAATCCCAAATATTTCTAGATATTTTATTAAAGAAAATTCTATATAAAATCTTAAAGGTATATATAAAAATTATATATTTATATGTCGGGTTGGTTCGGAGTTTTTTTTACTCAATACCAAATCAAATCAAACCAAACCACGTCGAGTTTTATAATCGGTTTGGTTTGACTTTTCGATTTGGTGCAGTTTTTCGGTTCGGTTTGTACACCCCTACACACAGTAATCATAGACAATCTATAGTGATAATTTGGACAAAAGAAAGAGACAACATATTATGTCATTGACCGTAAATGTACAACCAAAACCTAAATAAATTCAAAAGATCTAATTCTTTTTAAATTTCTTATACTTCTTTTTCTACAAATTAACCACAAAATCAAAGTGCTAGTCCAGTTAATTGTTCAAATATTAATAACCCATTTTAGTTATAGGTCAAATCGAACTGAGAAAGAAATGGGTCTAATTTAAATATGGTTTATTGAAGCTTATGTGGCATTATTGTTAAATTTTTTAATTAAATTTAGTGCCATGTCATATTTTTTATTGGATATTTTGTAGGTTTTGAACCAGAATGATTTTCAAGTTATAAATGTAAAATTGTAAGTGATAAATAATAGATAAGTGACTTTTGTGAAATATAGAATTATTTGGATGACCTTTAGTGAAATTAACCCAAGGAAAAAAAGTATTAGATTGAGAGGTCGTTTGGTATGATAGATAAACAAAAAAATTGTAGAATAAAAATTAAATATCGTTTTATCCCCTTTTTTGGTTACTAAACATAGGATAAGTTATCTTAAGATTAAAAAATAATATCGAGATAACTTATACATGTCAAAAGGTGAAATAGTATCTCAGGATAAAGCAGTAAAATTGACAATTGCTGAATTAATACAACATACCAAACGCTCGATAAAAAATAATACCAGAATAACTAATTAATCGCAACATAATAAATCCTGTATAAGTTAGTGTTCTAACCAAACGACCCCAAAATGTACGTCTATGTTTGTAAATGATAATGACTTTTCAAGACTAGAAGAATGGTGGGTGCTGGTGTTTCCTTTCTTTTTCTTGATTTTGTGAAAAGACATTCAAGTGCTGGTGAGATGGGACTGGTGGTGATTCTTCAAATTGTCGTCCTTTTGTTAAAAGAAAAAAGAAAAAAAAAATCTATATTGCTTTGCATCATTCTCTTTTTCATTTTTCCATTAGGCAAAAGGGACTGTCAAGAAATGGAGTTGACGCTTCCTCGTACGAAAAACGCACTATCATCTTCTTCACCCCTACTAATTGTAATAAATTTTATCTTATATGTATGGACGAATTAATTTTTTTTATACATTATTTATATAATTTAATTTATTGTTGCATAACTAATTTTATTTATTATAAATAGTTAATTAACAATATTGATTTTATAGTGTTAATGTATTAACGTCTAAGTATATAATGTCTAAGGATATTGGCGCTTTACCATGGTCTTACAATACCAACAACATTGCAATATACGTCCATTAATCGTGAAAATTGATCCATAAGTACTAATAAACCTCTTACTTACAAGGAATTTAAAATACTCACTTCCCTTTGATGTCTGCAGGTTGATGACGCATAAACTTGGCATAATGAAGCTCAATCATATCTTCTAGGTAGGCAATAGAGTGGCAGATGCTCAAGCACATTTTGGATAAACATCTACTAACTCTATTTCCTCGGATGTAGTAGTTTTTGATAACCCTCCCAACTTTATTATCCAGCACTTAGATTTTGATGTAATGCGGACTCGATCGCTACGATCAGTTTCAACTACTGTAACTCTGTTAAATTTCTGTTCTAATAAAAGCCTTCGTTCTAGCAAAAAGAAAAATACTTCCTAAGTTTGAACCATACTTGTATAGATTTAAGTAGGGAATATGCTACTGTATAATATTTCATCCGGTACACAATAAGTGATCAATTTTTTTTTTGGCACGCTCCTTAAGAAAATACTAAATTCTACACAAAAATACCTAGTATGACTAAACTACCCTTAATTAAATATTTAATGTGAGGAGTAAGAAAACCTTTTAGGGATATGTACATAAATGTAATTTTATAAAAATAAATTGAATTCTTTCTTGATTATATAAATGGACATTTATTTTTAAAAAAAATAAAAAAATAAATTGGTCACTTATTGTGGACCGGAGGAAGTATTAAAGACCGAAAAGGGGACTCCGATGTTGAGTGTGGGCAAACCCAAAGTCTTCGATTCGATTTATATGTAATTGTACAGTTTGAAAAGATAGTATATATTAAGTTAAAATACAATGAAGTAGAAAATTTCCTAATTTTGTAACTTAAAATCCTAAAATCAATTGGCTAACAAAATAAATCTCGTCCAATAAATTATTGAATGGACACGTGTGAACTATACAGAGTTGCATTGGAGGAACTGAAGAGATCACCTACAGAAGGTGAGCCAAATCCGGAAATGAATTATACTACCAAGTACTCCGTCTAATATCGCTTACAAAAGTAATTGCTAATCGTAATAATGATTAAATAATTATCTTATAGAACTCTCTTTGCCCTTTTTGAGTCATCATTAACCTCTGCCCAACTGATACATAAAGGTCCTTCAAAGGCAGACTCAGAATTTATGTATCACGATAATACCACTTTAAAAAAAAAACTAAAAAAAAAGTAAGTACTTAGGTTCGAACTGGTGTCATCAAGAGAGTGTAGGAGGTTGCATAAAATATTTAAGGGATCCCTCATATTATATATATATATATATATATATATATATATATATATAATCTTTTTGTTGAAGCTAATGGGTTCGGATGATCCCCTCGTCCCAACATAAGTCTGCCCCTGACCCTTGCAACTTAAATTAAAAAGGATAATAAAAACAACGTTACCATGAAAAACCCAAGTTAGCAACATAAATTAATTCGTGAATCGTGATGTAGCATGCACATCAAGTATTTGTGTTTAACACGAATTAATACGAGAAATTAAACTACATGGTAAGGCTAAAATGAATGTACTTATTTTTTAGTTTAGCCAACAAACAAAGAAACCTCTAGTGACCAACATATTTAAATTTGAACATGAGGTAATATTACAATTTGAATTATAATCTCTAAACTTAATACTCCCTCTGTTCCAATTTAAGTGAATTTGTTTGGCTGGACACGAAATTTAACAAAAAATGAAGACTTGACTTTTAGAATTTGTAGTCCTAAACATGTCAGAAAGGGGTCCAGAGTATTTGTGTGGTTATAAAATCTTCTCATTAAGGGTATAATTGAAAGTTTAAAGCTAAATTATTTCTGAAGTTAGAAAAAAGCCATTCTTTTTTAAACGGAAAATAGATTCACGTAAACTGGAACAAAGGGAGTATAAATAAAAGGATGAGTAGGCTTGAGCTAACTTCGCTTGTGACATTTTTGTTTTTGGTTTAACCATCCATTCTATATCTCAAACTTAGGAGTTCAATTACTTCGAATTCGTACCTAAAAGGTCCACTAAAGGATAAAATACTTTATGACAAGATTTTTCATTATCTTTGTTTACCCTAAAATTTGGATAACAATTAAATTTATATTGTGGTTTTAAAGATATGTGATTTCACTCAACACTAATTGATAAATATGGAAGTAAATGACAAAATTGAATTATAAATAAATCAAACCAGAGTTCAAATGAAGCTCCAGCCCTCGAGTCGAGATACTCTCGAACTTGATAAGTGCAAGAACAGTAGAAAATCGAATAAAATGATGAAGAATAATGTAAGTGAGAAAGAAAGAGTTCTATTGCTTTAATCTCTGTCAATGGTGATGCTTACAAATGATTAGAGATCCTCTTTATATAGTAGAGGAATTATACTTATGGTATAACTCTAATTATAGAAGGAAATCACATAATTAGCTAATTAACTGCTTCTTATTTGATCCGTTCTGAGATTTACGCCATGATCCTCGACCAGTCACGGATATCTAGCTCTTCCGTTACTAAGCTATCTCCGGTATTACTTGGTGTCTGTCTCCCTCGGCTTCGATTGCTACCAACCTCGATCTCGAAAGAGACTTCGATCTCGAACTCGATACCTCAGATCCGTGATTTGACCGAAGTTGACCTTTGATGCAACGTTCCAGTCTCGATCAAATAGAAAAATCGGGTGGCCCCGAGCTGTCCTTCTTCGGCTTCGACCGATGACCCCAAATTTTCAAGGGCATCGGTCTCATTGTTTTGTTCTCGAAGTGCATGCTGTAAGGTCCATTCTTTAAACCTATGTAATGTTACTTGCAATTTATCCAAGTACCTCTGCATTCGATCCTCTCGAACCTCGAAGGTTCTGTTGACTTGCTTTACCACCAGTAGGGAGTCACGTTTGGCCTCGATGACCTCTGCTCCCAAGATTTTAGCCAGTTTGAGACCTACAATTATGGCCTCGTACTCGGCCTCATTGGTAGTCAACTTAGAAGTTTTGATAGATTTCCTAATTGTATTGCCTGTGGGCAGCTTCAAAATGATGCCTAGCCCGGACCCCCTCACATTCGAAGCGCTGTCTGTGAAAAGGGTCCACACCCCCGATGATGTACCTGATTTTAACAAAAGTTCCTTTTCGACCTCGAGTACGAGGGCTGGCGTGAAGTCGGCCACGAAGTCTGCTAATATTTTAGGCTTGATGGCTGTTCGGGGTTGATACTTCATATCATACCCACTGAGTTCAACAATCCATTTGGCCAATCGGCCCGATAGTTCGGCTTATGCAAAACATTAAGAAGATGATAAGTGGTCACCACACATATTGGGTGACACTGAAAATACGGTTTTAGTTTCCTAGATACACTTATTAAATCAAGCACCAATTTTCTAAGTCTGGATACTGGGTCTCGACTTCGCCTCGCCTAAAGTTTGACTAACATAATAAACTAGAAATTACGTACCTTGCTCTTATCGAATTAGGACACCACTTACCGCGACTTCCAGGACTTCTAAGTATAAGTAAAGTTGTTCGTCTGCTTTCGAAGTATGAAGCAATGGTGTACTCGAGAGATATCGCTTCAATTCTTCCAATGCATGTTGGCATTCCGGGGTCCAAGAAAAATTGTTCTTCTTTTTGAGCAGCGAGAAGAACTTGTGGCTTCGATCTGAAGACCTCGAAATGAACCGGACTAAGGCGGCTATTCATCCTGTCAATCTTTGTACGACCTTAACGTTGTCCACGACTGTGATGTCTTCGATTGCCTTGATTTTATCGGGGTTGATTTTGATTCCCCGATTCGACACCATAAAGCTGAGGAACTTGCCTGAACCGACCCCGAAAGCACATTTCTCGGGGTTGAGCTTCATGTTGTATTTTCTCAATATGTTGAAGGTTTCCTGCAAATGTGTTAAATGGTCCTCTGCGCGTAGGGACTTAACTAGCATATCGTCAATATATACCTCCATTGATTTACTATTTTCTCTTAAGACATTTTGTTCACTAGGTGTTGGTAAGTAACACCAGCATTTTTTTAGTCCAAAAGGCATTACGTTATAAAAATATGTGCCATATTTAGTGATGAATGAAGTCTTTTCCTGATACTACATGTTCATTTGAATTTGATTGTACCCGAAGTAGGCATCGAGAAAACTAAGGATCTCGTGGCCGGCCGTGGAATCGATCGTGCGATCGATATTCGACAGAGAAAAATAGTCTTTGGGACATGCTTTGTTTAAATCTTTATAATCTACGCACATCCTAAGTTTGTTCTCTTTTTTAGGGACTACAAATACGTTTGCTAACCATTCGGGATATTTTACTTCCCGGATGGATCCTATTTTGAGAAGTTTGGTTACCTCATCCTTGATGAATGCATGTTTTACCTCGGACTGGGGCCTTCTCTTTTGTTTTACCGGTCTGAACTTCGGATCTACACTTAATCGATTTGTTGTTATCTCCGGTGGGATCCCTGTCATATCTAAGTGGGACCAAGAAGCACAATCCATATTATTAATAAGAAACTTAATGAGTTTTTTCCTGAGTTCGGTGGTTAACCCCGTACCCAGGTATAATTTTGCTCGGGCAGGTACTCGATCAATATAACCTATTCCAGCTCTTCGACTCTTGATTTGGTGGCGTTGGAATCTTCAGGAATAATGACGGATCGAGGGATCCAGTAATCATCATCCTCTTCTTCCATTCCCTGCTTTTCCGACTGAGTCGAGGCTGGTGGCTGTGGTTGATATTTAACCTCCTGTTTCCCTTTGACCTCCGATCCCTTTGTTGTCGAAAGCGCTAATATCGGTATTACCTCATCGACCACGAACATTTCTTATGCAGCATGTTATTCCCCATATACCATTTTCGTTCCATATGGTGTTGGAAATTTTAGCATCTGGTGGAGAGTCGAAGGGACTGCCCTCATGTTGTGAATCCAGGGCCTTCCGAGCAGGGTGTTGTACCTTATGTCGCCCTCGCTTACATGGAACTTGGTTTCTTGTATAGTCCCAGCTACATTCACCGGTAAAATGATTTTACCTTTAGTTGTTTCACTGGCCATGTTGCAACCATTCAGGACCCGATCTGCAGGTATGATTTGATCTTGTAGGCCGAGCTGGTCTACAACCCTCGATCGGATTATATTTTTCGAGCTCCATGGATTAATAAACACACACTTAACTTGAATTTTATTCATAAGGATAGAAATTACCAGGGCATCATTTTGGGGTTGAGATTCCTTCTGCTTCGTCGTCGTTGAATGATATGGTTCCTTCTGGCACATAATCTCGGGTCCATTTCTCTCTTGTAATGGATACTTTGGTGCGTCTGAACACGGGCCCTTGTGGAATATCGACCCTACTGATGATCATATGGATCACATGTTGTGGCTCTTCTTGTTCGTTTTTCCTCTTGGCGTCCCTTTCTCTGAAATAGTTTTTGGCTCGATCACTTAAGAACTCTCGAAGGTGGCCCTCGTTGAATAGACAGGTAACCTCCTCCCTCAGTTGTCTGTAGTCTTCAGTTCTGTGGCCATGCGTGCTGTGATATTTGCACATTAGATTGAGGTTTCTCTGGGAAGGATCAGTTTGTATGGGTCTGTGCCATCTAGTATCTTTGATTCTCCCATTTGCCGACACAATACCTGATGCATCGATATTGAAGTTGTACTCCGATAATCGTGGTGTCTCTGTGGGATCAGCATGCTTATAGAAACCACTTTTGCTCATGAGTTCCCGAGAACTCTGTCCTCGATTGCCTCTTTAATCATTTCGGATGGGATTGCATCCGGGGATGCCGTTTACGATCTGCGTTGTATGGCTGATATCGATCTCTGTTCGACCGAGGTTCCCTATCAATGTCTTTCTGGTTTCTACCTACGGGCCTGTTCGGATATACAGAACTGGAAGGGTCCCAGTTGGTCATCCTCGACTGGTACCGATTATGTACATTGGCCCAGGTTACCGCCGGATATTTAATTAGATTCTGCTTCAGTGGATGTGATGCTATCGAACTCCGTTCGTTCAACCCCTAAGTAAAGTCTTGAACAACCCAATTGTCTGTGATCGGTGGTAATTCCATGTGTTCTATTTGGAACCGAGACACAAACTCTCTCAGCATTTCGTTATCCTTTTGTTTCACTTTGAAAAGTTCCGATTTCCTCGTCGCAACCTTTATTGCCCCGACATGGAAAGAAAGCGAATGAGTCGATGGAATTTGGCGGTAGATTATGGTACCAGATCATTGCTCCATTCAATAGAGTTTCTCCAAATTTCTTCAGTAGAACAGATTCGATCTCATCTTATTCCAAATCATTTCCGTTGATGGCGCATATATAGGAGGTGACATGCTCGTTGGGATCGATGGTCCCATTGTACTTAGGGATTTTCGGCATATGAAATTTTTTCGGAATGGGTTTCGGAGCCGCACTTGGGGGAACGGCTTCTGCACAAACTTCTTTGAGTCCATTCTTTTGAAAATCGACGGTGCCCCCGATATTTGGTCAACCCTGGATTTGTACGTTTCTACTTTCTTATCATTTGCCTCAATTTTCTTTTCTCTTGATTCAATTCATTTGGTGAACTCCTCGAGCATTTTCATAATGGCGAGGTCAATACCCGATTCATTAGCATTTGACCTTGCTGGCACTGGTTCGGTTCGGCAGGCGACTTTCGATTCGACCCCACTCGGCGTTCGATGCTAATTTTGTAGTTGTGCAATAGCAGTTTGTTGAGCCTGTAACATCTTGAATATTACATGGAGGCTAACTCCTCCATCTCCTCCGCCCTGCGTACCTTGACCCCCAAATCGGCCTTCTCTGCGTACGCTCCCTTCGGGATCTACGCCCAAATTTGCATTTAAGGCGATATGCGAACTGACGTCGACTGAGTTGGCAATGGGTGCTCCCTCCAGATCGGCCTGAGGCACCTCGATCCCTGGAGCAGCTGAATTGTCATTTTCCTCGTGAAATCCGAGGCCATTGTCATCATGTGTGAGAGTTGTTTGTGAGTTTGACATGTTTTATCCTGAAAACAAAACCACTTACAAGAACAAGTATAAAATAGTGCGTGTTATCGAAATCAGTATTGAACAATCACTATTATCCTTATCCTCACGGTACGCGCCACCCTAAAATTTGAATAACAATTAAAATTATATTGTGGTGTTAAGAATATGTGATTTCACTCAACACTAATTAATGAATATGAAGGTAAATGACAGAATTAAATTATAAATAAATCAAACCAGAGTTCAAATGAAGCTCCATCCCTCGAGTCGAGATACTCTCGAACTTGATAAGTGCAAGAACAATACAAAATGGAACAAACTGATGAACAATAATATAAGTGGGAAAGAAATAGTTGTATTGCTTTAATATCTGTCAATGATGATGCTTACAAATGATTAGAACTCCTCTTTATATAGTAGAGAAATTCTACTTATGGTATAACTCTAATTACATAAGGAAATCACATAATTAGCTAATTAATCGCTTCTGATTTGATCCGTCCCGAAATTTACGCCATTATCCTCGATCAGTCACGGATATCTCGCTCTTCCGTTACTAAGCTATCTCCGGTATTACTTGGTGTCTGTCTCCCTCGGCTTCGATTGCCACCAACCTCGATCTCGAAAGAGACTTCGATCTCGAACTCGATGCCTCAGCTCTGTGATTTGGCCGAAGCTGACATCTATGCAACGTTTCAATCTCGATCAAATAGTAAAATCGGGTAACCCCGATTTCAACCGTATATAATCCTAGAACTAAAATTTAAGATCTCTAATTAATTACGGAGAAATGTCAATTATGATCGCACTTGGTGTGAAGGCAATTAAAAGATTTTCAATGGTGAGGGAGGGCGAGATTCACGTGACATCATAGAAATTACCTACAGATAGAAGAAGGTTAGCCTGTCAACCATCAATCTGCTTTGCAGTTATAAAGTTCATTTCTTTTAGTTTTTAGACCTGTCATTTGCCAAACCTCTAACAAACGCCCTTTATATATACTATAGAAGATATATATAGATTCAGTGAGTAGTTATGGTATATGACTCACTCAACTTTCTATTTACACGTTTATAGTTAAATGTAAAACGAAAACAACATACTAAATCTGGCTTTGTTGTTGCCACGTGTTGCAACAGTTAAAGCATTATTTCATTGTAAGGTACTATTCAATAATGGACTGTAATGATATTCCTAGGTCATTGCTACAACGAGAAACGTAACATCAACTTACCTTTTGCTTTCTTCGCTGCAAAAAGCATAAACAAGAAAAGAAAGAAGAGAAGAAAAGCAACGGTATATGTATCAATTAATTAAATTAAAATGACCAAATTCAACAATTTATGTAGGTCTTATGTAAGTAAGTTGAGGACAAAGAATTGACATGAAAATAGTTACAACTTGTGCATTTTTCTGGTCGTGAATAATTCTATTGTTTAACAGTACCTGACATTGTAGCTACTGCGAGTCTGTAATGGCATTTTCACATTAAAGAACAAATGATCATTTCCCTGTTACAAGACAAGATTATAAATTGTTGTCACTTTCAAGTTTCAACACTGATGGGATAGGGAACTGACATGGAATATCATTCCAGTTTTCAGAATACTGTTTTTTTGGGGGTGGGGTGGGGCAAGACCTCGGATTTGAGCACGACGGGGGCACCATTATATGCTAATCACTAGAGATAAAATTCGGTGTGCAACTTTTTGAAAACTTAGCGATATGATAACTTATCATCCAAGTATTATTAAAGAAAAGTTCTAGAGAAAGAGAGATTTCTTTGCAAAAAGGGTACTATGGGAAGAGAAGGAATAAAATCAATTAAGTTGACTATTGTATTAGTACTAAACTATAAATAAATTTAAAAAAAAGAAAAATTAAAAAATAAAGCAATTTGCTATTAAATATAAATTACATTGTATTCAAAGAACCAAAATATTAATTAAGTTGAGTATTATATATTAGTACTAAATTATAATTGAATTTTTTAAAAAAAGAGAGAAAAAAGTAAAAGATATAGTAATTTGCTATTAAATATAAATTGCATTTGTACTCAAAGAATAAAAATAGAAAGGAGGAGAAAAAAGCTGAACGTAGGTTTACCTACGTTACCACCAAAAAGTACCCAAATCAACCAGTTCTCTCATCTACCTTTTTATTTCTGGGGGCACACTTAAAATATTTAAGGGGTCTCATATAAATATACAAATATGTATATACAGTCTTTTAGCCGAAGCTAATAGGGTCACGTGACCCCTCAACCCACTAAGTAGGTCCGCCTCTGGGGTGGGGGTTTCATGATCGTGCTTGTAAATTATGCAGTATTTTGCAAAGAATGTTAATCCCTTGACAAGTTGACATTATCTTTGATTGGCTCAGTCAAAGTTATATGTTGCTATTGAGCTATTCGTTTTTCTTTTGATTCCATTTTCTTCTTGTTCTCTAATTTCTTCTTATTTATTCTATACCTTAACTTCACTTATTGACTTAATATTGTCTTACAATACCGATCAGAATGTAGTCCTTAAAAAAAGCTTGTTTAGGGATTAATAGATTGATACAGGCCAATTGACCAAACTACATTGAAGTATATTATGCTTCTTTACGTATGAAAAGAAATGAATTAATTTTTTTTTTACTATTAACGACATATACAAATGTATTCATTGTTTTCACTCATTTAGGGACCTGTTTGGAAAGCCACGTGTGTATTCGAGGAAAATAACTTTATCACGTGGATTAATACTACAATAACAGGTGTCATAGTAGTTAGACCTACAAAAAAGAATGACATATACAGAAGACGTGAACAAAACCTACAGAACCATTTATGCAGATATCGCACTTGATGGGTTCGAGGCTAATATAAGAAGATAGTCACGATATTGATGACTAATGTCATTAATAGCCACAAATTACTAAACCTGGATATAAAAAGAATTTGTCAAATTCCTAATTATGCGATTTGCTATTATTGCCTTATCACTCACGTAATGGGCAATTAATGCAAAAAGTAATAGTAACGGACATGAGCTAAATAAGGCAAACAATTACAAATTGTAATACTATTTAAGCCCCTTTTATATAACTTGTATCCCCATCAAAAGATCTGCTGAGTTGCACTGTCAATTATCAATATTTTTACTACTCTCTATTATTGAAAGAATTGCTCTTTCCAACTGTGAAAAAGCGTCAATCATCAATAAGATTTCTACTACCTTATTATCAATTTGATTCTTTATTATCGTTATTCCTTTTTCATATCAATTATATTGGCAAAAGTTAAGTAAATCAATTGTTAGACCCCCAAATTATTCTGTTTATATATTTTAATTATAAATACTATTTTTTTAGTTAAACAAATTGGTTATATTACTAGGGCTCTAACAATCGTTTTACTTTCTATTATATATTTTATGTGTAGCAATAAATTATGTCTGGAACTTACCAAATTACTTAGCAGGGGAAAGGACAAGGGGGATCTCCCCCACACAATTCACCCACATATTCTCTACAACGCTCACGAGATAACTCACCAGTCATATCTGCTAATCGCAACACTGAGCAACAAAATGAAGAGCAATCAGGTTTATAGGATGACTTGAAGTAATTTATTGCTCAGCAGATTGATGAAGTTTTACGGGCCTTAACAGGTAGCGTGCCAAGTGTAGTTCCTGCGCCACCACCAATCAACTCAACTATTAAAAAATTCCAATTCAGGGCTTGAAAACTAAGGAAGTGAAAAAATTCCAAATAGTTTTGGAGTTGGAGGTTCAGGTACGCCGAACAATTCTGATTTACAAAATCTAGTTCTAACCTTGCATAAACAACTCAAGGAACAAAATAAACGGATAAAACAGATGCCGGGTGTACCGCCAGTAATCAAAGGCCTGGATATGGATAAATATTCAACAACCATGAAAATCAAGCATAGATCATGTGACCCGCATTTTTCACGAGATCGTATGAAGAACAGGGAAGAACCACCAAAGCCCCCATCACCGAAGAGGACAACGAATGTTATAACCGGAAGTGAGGAAGTCAATAGAGTAACATATATAGCGGCAAAGAGAATAACTAAAATATTAGTGACTCACGGGAAACGTATTCGGCAATTCCTAAAAGGAGAGAGCATAAATTCGGCAAATCCTATAAGTAACTTCTTTACTTGTTTATGATACTAATATGAATGAGTTTTGATTGATTCAGGTAGCTCAGTAAATATTAAATTACTACGAGTGGTTAACAAAATGCAAGCAACATGTTGCATATTACCCAAGCCTCTTTAGGTTCGACAATTCAAGTGTCATCACCAAGGGAGAGATTGTCCATATTTGCAAAAGTAGGGAACGACACCAAATTCCAAGTGGTGGAGACATACATGACTTATAATATAATTTTAGCAAGTCCATGGATTCATAATATGGATACATTACAATCAACTTTGTATCAAGATATTAAATTTCTGACACAATAGGAAATTCGTCGGATCAGGGGAGATCAACGAGAAAAACAAGAAACCAATACAATGGTTGCAGCGAGTGGAACAACCAAAGACGAAGAAGCAAAATAGCAATTGAAGTGCCTAGTTGAGGAGAATATTCCCTTTACCGCAACATCAAATACGAAAAATAAAGCAGACAAAGATGCGAGACCTGACATGAATTAAGAATCGAAAGAGAATGATACTATCAAAACAACAATGGAGGAGCTCGAAGCTGTTACCTTATTTACTCAATGGCCTAAGAGAAAAGTCTATATTGAGACAAACTTAAGCCCGGGATTAAAGGCTAAGTTAATTGAATCTTTATGCACTAATGTTGATTGTTTTGCTTGGTCGCACTTAGTTATGACAAGAATTCCACCGGAGGTAATAACTCATAAGCTAAATGAAGACCCATTACACCCACCGGTGAAACAAAAGAAGAGAAAGCAAGGTGCCTTCAAAAATCGGATAATACATGGAAAGATAAACAAACTCTTAAAAATTGGTTCGATTCCTGAGGTAAAATATCCTAACTGTTTAGCAAATATTGTTGTAGTTCCTAAAAAGAATGGTATATGACGAGTTTGTGTAGATTATACTGATGTGAATAAGACATGTCCCAAAGATTCATTTTTTTGGCCACATATAGATAAATTAATTGATTCTACTGTTAGTATTGAACTTTTATGTTTTTTAGATGCTTATTCTAAGTATAACCAAATTAAAATGGATTCCAATGATGAGGAGAAAACTTCTTTTATAATAGACGTGATGACTTATTGTTACAAAGTCATGCCCTATGGTCTAACAAACACTAGAGCTACATATAAAAGATTGGTAACCAAAATATTCCAGGAACATTTGGGAAGACTATAGAAGTTTATATTGATGACAAGCTAGTGAAGTCAACACAAGAGGAAGATCATCTCAAGCATTTGGAGGAAACTTTTGCCATTCTTCGAAAATATAATATGAAGTTGAATCCAAAAAAGTATACATTTGGTGTAGCGGCGGACATGTTCTTGGATCTTCTTGTCTTTAACAGGAGAATTGAGGTGGATCCAGCGCAAATTAAAGTAATAGAAGAAATACCGGATGTGCATACAAGTAAAAAATAAGTACAAAGTCTAACATGAAGATTATTAGTTTTAAGGAGATTCATATTGAATTCTTCAGAAAAATGTTCCAAAATTTTCTCATTTCTAAAAAAGAAAAATAAGTTTGATTGGACAGGAGAGTGCCAACAAGCATTGAAAGATTTGAAAGCATATATTTCAAAGCCACCTTTGTTGTCAAAGCCAAGGGAAGGAGAAAGATTTCTCGTTTACTTAGTTGTATCTGAAGTTGCAGTGAGTACAATATTGGTACGAGAAGAACAATATACGCAATCTCCTATCTATTATGTTAGTAAAACATTATTAGAAGCTAAAACAAGATATCTGCATTTAGAAAAATTATCATTGTCATTAATAATGACATCAAGAAAATTATGACCGTATTTTCAATGTCATCCCACATATGTCATAACTACTTTTTCATTACGAAACATTTTACATAAGCATGAGTTATCAGGAAGATTAGACAAGTGGGCAATCAAACTTAGCGAATATGATATTTTTTTATCAACCATGAAGTGTCATAAAGTCCCAGGTACTAGAATTTTAGTTCAAATTTAATCCCCGAAACTGAATTGAGGTACGAGCATCTATCGGATCTAATCTGAGTCTTGTACTTTGTATACTGGTCCTCAAATGTAAAGAGAGCATGTTTGGTATTTTCTTAATAACACCCTTTGGGGATATTATTAGACAAGGATAAAATGTTATCCTATTACTAATAATAAGGCCGAGTATGAAATAATAGTTGTAGGTTTGGAACTTGCAAAAGAAATGGGAATCAAGCAAATTAAAATAAAAGTGATTCTCAATTGGTGGTTATCAAATGAAAAGGAATTACATGGAAAGAGAGACATGGATGCAGTAGTACTTGGAAAAGGTACGGGATTCGTTACATCAATTATGAGTGTGGAGGGCCCTTCAAATTTCAAGAGAGGAGAATGCAGAAGAAGATGCATTAGCAAACCTTGGATCGATGGCTGATATAGCAAATTCTGAATATGCAATAGTGGTACATCTATTTCATTCAGCACTTGACCAAACTAAATGAGATAAATTTTCCAAACTTGAGATGTGACCGTTGATTTGGTGTTGACCATTATGTACGTCATTTGAGAGGTATCCAGTGTTTGAGGACTTTGTGTTACTGTTCAGCGGTAGACCGTATTATTTGCCTTTACCTGTACTCAATCATTATGATCCAAAGCCTTACCCAACTCATACTCGTACTTAGACAAAAGTGCTTGGTACTTTTTTCATTTCTTTATACCCTATTCTCTGATGAAACCCTTCAAAATGCATTACCTACTATGTTTCATATTTGCCTACTTTATTATATTTGATTTGCTGGACCACTAGTAAGTGTCAATGTCGACCCTTCATCACTACCTCTTCGGGGTTAGGCTAGATACTTACTGGGTATATTTTACGTACTCATGCTGTACTTCTACACTAAATGTGCAGGATTTGACAGGTTCATTTGGTGGTCGCTTGGGCGCAGAGGCACAACTACTGAGGGGAGTCTATGTTGAGCTGTTTCTCACGCCACGATTCAACACACAGAGTTTCTATCACAATTATTTACTTTATCCTGTCTACCTTGTATGCCATATATATGATGTTTTGTTATTGTACTTCCTAGTATATGCTCATGCACTTGTGACACCGGGTTTTGGGGTGTTCTAGAATTTGTTTATGGTTTATCTCACCATTGAGACACTTCTACTTTATATTTTACTTAAATCATACATATGTACGATTTTTGATGCATCGATCTCTCTATATAATAAAATTCATAATTTCAAAAATAATAAAATGAACAATTAAGTTGGTAGTTCACCGTTGGCTTGCCTAATGGCGATATTGGGCGCCATCATGACCTATAATGGGTTTTGAGTCATGATAGGGGGACATGCACCGGAGGTACCTGTTGTTACCCCCAGACTTCTAGAGACTTTAGCGTAGTTCTTTTGCATGTTTAGTATATTGTCTATGGCGGGATTGATCTCTGTTACACCAGCTACTTCGCAGATTCGGGGAGGATCTCAGACTCCCACCGCCCATAATCCAGAGCAGCGGCTCGCATTGGTCAAGTTCCAGGTGTGGTGCCGGTACAACCTGTTATTCCGGTTCAACCTGAAGTCTGTCCAGGGGTATCAGAGGAGAAGCATAATAGGTTTGAGAAGTTCAAGAGGTATAGTCTACCTACTTTCAGTGGAACAGCTACCGAGAATTCATAGGAAATTATAGAGAAGTGTCACCGTATTCTTCTTACCATGGGTATTGTGGAGGTGAGTGGAGCTGCTTTTACTATATTTCAGTTGTCGGGAGCAGTGTATCAATGGTGGTAGGTATATGAGGAGGGTAGACCAGCCGATGAAGCACCACCCACTTGGGCTTAGTTTTTCAAAGATATTCTTGAGAGAGTTTGTTCCCTAGAACCTTCGGGATGAATGACACGCAGAGTTTGAGCAGCCGCGGAAGGGAACCATGACGGTGTCAGAGTATGCCATCATGTTCAGTGAGTTATCCCGTCACACACCTACTTTGGTTCCTACAATTAGAGAGCGAGTCTGTAGATTCATTGAGGGGCTCAACTATGATCTTAGATTCTGCATGGCTCGTGAGTTTCAGACTGATACTTTGTTTCCGCAGGTGATGGAGATTGCCAAGATATTAGAGCGTATTCAGGGTGAGGAGAGGGAGGATAAGGAGACCAAGAGATCTTGGGGTTCCGAAGGATTCAGTGGATCTACTCTTCAGCTATGACCCATCATGGTGGAGGCTCAGGCAGTCGGCCAGTCCAATTCATAATTCAGACTACTCGTGATGCTCCAGTTAATCAGGGTACTCATGTGGGACAGTCATCTTTAAGTGCATCACTGGCATGGTGTTCCTACAATGGTTATTCTAATTATCCGGCACAGACTCAGTATGAGCACCCACGTCCACAGAGGGGTTATTATGAGTGTGGTGATACCAGACACATCATGAGAGATTGTCTCAGACTTGGGAGGGGCAGATTTGATCAGAGCACTCAGGCTACAGGCTCCATTTCAGTTGCTACTCCACCTGCACATCCAGTTAGGGGTGGAGGATAAGCGGGTAGAGGGAACCCTAGAAGAGGAGGCCCGACCTATTTATTTGCTTTTCATGGTATGGATGAGGTCGATGCACCAGATGGTGTCATTACAGGTATGGTTTCGATTTATTATAGAGGAGCATCATTCGTATTTTGATTCGGCTCTGCTTACCGGGGTGAGTCCTCTTATCTTGCTTCACATATGCGTGAGTTTTGTAATTTTGTACTCTGTTGGGAGATTCTATAGTGGTAGCCCGTGTCTATCATTTTGTGTTGTTCACTATTGAGATCTTTGGGAGTAGAAGTGACTTTTAGTTACTCATTTCAGTAAGTTTTGATGTGATTTCAGGATAGTTTAGTTACGATTTTTGATTTAGATGCTCTACCGGTACGAGAAATTTGTTACGAGTTGTTATTTTATTTTGCGGAATTGCGTTAGTGGAAGTTTTCGGTTGGTGTGATGTGTACTCTACTTGTGATTCGAAACAAAGGATGGGATCTGTTGACCCAAGAAATTGAATTGTTTTGAAGATGGAAAAAGGAACTCAAAGATGAACCAGGTCCATCACTGGAGATCTAGACACATGCAGAGTTAAGGCACGTGAGGTGCACATGCAGGAGATAAATAAAATCTGGGAAATAAAGAGATATCTCCTGATCGAAAAGATTGTAAAATTATAAGGAGAAGTACTCCTTAAAAAGTAAGAACAGAATCAAAGATAAGGAAGGATTTGAAGAGTTGAGATTAACTAGAACTCTTCCACCAAGGAAGAGTAGCATTAGAGTTCTAGTAAATCTCTATATTGCAGATTGTTCTTATCTTACCGGGATGCAGATAGAAGAACTAGTTTCAACTGTTGTCTTTTAGTCTAGTTATTTGTAGTAGGTGATTTCAACTTGTACCTTTCAGCTTTATCTAGAAGCGTCTGTAATAGGTACTGTGTGTTTTCAAGTTATAGCTAACTTGGAGTTTTCGCAAATAGCTAGAGGCTAATTTGCCACAAAGGGATTATAGGTAATCCTAGGTTTACAAAAGAGTTTTTGTAAATGCTGTTTG